>JAHPZR010000131.1:17500-28919 GCA_019787425.1 Platygyra sinensis | reverse complement strand
AGCTCGGAGGTGATTAGCCAAATACTATTCACCTCCGAGCAGCCGAAGACAAACAAAATGGCTCTTGTCGGCATATTGCCACAAACAAAGTTACTCTTTGGGCCGCTAGTTATTCAGCTTGTGTGGTATATAGTAAAACAATTATTATACAATTCAGTGTCGGTGAAAGTGATGGATATTTACAATGTACCTCCACTTTGGTGAATAATACATTGTTAATTATTACTATTACTATTATTACTACTATTACTATTACTATTACTATTATTATTATTATTATTATTATTATTATTATTATTATTATTATTATTATTACTATTATTACTATTATTACTATTATTATTATTATTATTATTATTATTATTATTATTATTATTATTATTATTATTATTATTATTATTAAGACAGATCCAAATCCTACAGGCTCATCATAAATTTAAAAAGAAAAACAAAAATCATAAAAAGCCTCCTTCAGGCCAAGAAAAGGAGGTTCAGATCTTGAAGTCTCTCTCCATAAAGCCTGTTCTTTATGATCAGTGTTGTAGCATTACATTGAACTCTTTCAATTGAATCAAATCAAAAACTTGATGTGAACACCATACCTGGCAGGCAAATTCAACATGTGGTCTGACTAAGTGAATGTATAGTTTGAGCAGCACACGAGGTTGCTTACAAGTACCACTAGTTCTCTTGATCAGTTGCAGTACTTTGTGACTTTGGCCATGCCAGGACAGTTTGACAGGACAGGACAGTTTTTTAACACTATCAAATCTTTTTCTTCTTTTGACAAAGGAATAAGCTCGGTACCAAGGCTATAAGAAGTTTCTAATATGTTTCTATAGTTCGTGATACTGAGATGCTTGCATTTCTCAGTATTAAGAATAATAAGAACTTACCTTTGCTGCGCTTCGTTGTTCTCATAGTTTAGTTCTTATATGAACGCACTAATGAACGAAGAACAATCAAACTCACCTCTAACTCAGACTTCGCTTTGCTTGTTGTCTCTCTGTTGTGGTATTGTTGTGAAAAGACATCCCATAGACATGGCCTCTCCTCATACAACTCTATTAATCGAAAGATTTTCTCGTTCGACCACTTGACTTTTGAATTTTGTTCTGCCTTGTTTTCTTTGCCGCGCTTTTTTTGTTTCATTCTCTTCTTCTTCTTCTTCTTTTTCCTCTTGACTTCAACTTCTGAACTGCTTTCATCTGTATCACTAGAGACTGTGTTGACGGAGCTTGAAGCTAGGGTTCACGACTCGCCATCTTGGTCGCCATCTTGAAAACCGAGCAGACTTTTATCCTGTATTTCATTGGCTGATAACAGGTTAATTGACGTCTCTCATCTTGCGTTTACTTACATTGACTTGGGTTGGGAGGCCAAACGGTGAAAAACTTGCGTTGACTTGCGTGCAAATTTGATCTCGACCAAAGTGAGCGCAAGTCATCGCAAGTCAACGCAAGTGCACGCAAGCCTTGGCCAAACGGGATCGCAAGTAGACGCACGTTTTCAACTTGCGTCTACTTGCGACTCCGTTTGGCCAGGGCTTAAAACAATTCCTGGGTCCTAAATTATTGTCTTTCGGGGGGTTATTTTTTGTGATATTTTTTGTAGAACACAACATATAAGAAGTGTAGCAACAACAGCATAGTGAAAATGTAGTAGCAATGTAATAGCAATGGGACAAAAAAAACATACATTTAGGAGAGTTGGTACTCCCTGGAATGGAACACTCTAAAGCAGTTCTTATCCTTTGTTGTGTGCATGAACTTCCCCTGGCACTGTGGTGCACTGCAATAGAAGTTCACTTTCAGTTCACTCCTGCCCTGCTTATAGCATACCACACACCGCCTCCGGTCATCAGCTTGTACGTATTCTGGTACGTGTATGGTCTCAAAGTCTTCCAGTGGATAGGTTGGCTTCAGTTTAGTGTTTAATGGGGCCTCTTCATACTCAGGGATGTCGCAAAGTTGTGGCTCAATCTCCTCCCTGAAACTACACAGTGAGTAATCTTTTAGCCTTTGAAGGGCTTCATCATCAGGGTTGTTTGACTGGTGCTCCTTGAATAAGATAAAACTATTCACAACTACATTGTCAATACCCTTAAGAAAATATGGTCTATTTTAAACCTATTTTATACCTATTTTATATTCTATTTTATTTCTATCTTTTTTGTATTTTTCCCTATTTTTATGGACTATTTTAAAGCAATTTTTTTATCTATTTTAAACCTATTATTTTGAAACAAAAAACAGTGAAAAAATAGTACAGATCTACAGAAAAAAGCTTCTGTAAATTAGCTTTAAAATAGTCTTAAAATAGCCTAAAAATAGCCTTAGATGTGTATGCAAGTTGATGAGAAAACAGTATTAAAATAGTGTGACTAAGACGAGCTTAAAATAAAATAGGTTAAAAATAGCCTTAAAATAGGGATAAAGCAGGGATAAAGCAGGGATAAAACAGGGATAAAATTGGGATATAACAAGAAACAACCTTGAAAAATAGGCTGAAAATAGTCTTAAAATAGACATAAAATATGAATAAAATCAGGATAAGTAGGAAAAAACCCTTGGATAACAGGGCAAAAATACCATTAAAATAGACATAAAACAGGAATAAAATTGGGATAAATAAGAACAATCTTTGAACAATAGGCTGAAAATAGCCTTAAAATAGAAAAAAACAGGGATAAAACAGTTAAAAAATAGGTGTACTATTTTAAACTAACTTTATCCAGGGATAAAATAGGTTTAAAATAGAAATAAAATATGAATAAAATCTGGAAAGTAGGAAAAACCTTGGACAACAAACTGAAAAATAGTCTTAAAAAAGACATAAAACAGGGATAAAATAGTTTAAAAATAGACATAAAACAGGGATAAAATATATTAAAAATAGGTGTCCTATTTTAAAACTGTTTAATAAATGCCATGTAAGGTACAATAGTAGCTGCCAATTCATAGGTCACAAATTAAATACAAAAGGTACAAAATAGCTTCAAAAGAGGTAACATTGTAGTTAAATTAGACAAAGAAGCTTCTTGACAGACTAAAATTGGCAGCTTGTTTGCTCAAATTGTATTTTACAATTGCACGTGCCTACATGAAGGGATGGTTTTTTGAGACACAGATAAAAATTTTTCACTCAGAGACTGTTTCAGTTAATTTCCAATTCAAAGTGATAAAAAATATAATACATGCAAAAAGTAACAAATATTAAAAAAGCTCATGTTTAGGCAGTTAGCTAGCTGCAGTGGCTTTCTCCCAGCTGCCCATCCTTTGCGTTTTTGGGGCCGGTGTATGTTTTCCTGTACTCTGAAATGAAAAGAGCATAAACTAATCAACATGCAATATTTTACACACCAATAAATCTATATGTTGTTTGTTTTAAGATTAATCCAGATTGATTGAATGATGCAACAATGTCTCACTGAATAAAATGCTTTCACCGCATTCCTATTTTGCTTCTGTTAAAACTTACGCAACACTTTTACATAATTTATGCCAACATGACAACTTGCGGTCTCCCGTACCAAACCAACTGTATTTTTAAACTCATTTTAAACTGTTTTGAAAGTATTTTGACAATTTGAACGGTATTTTTGAAGTCACTTTAGGGTATTTTTGTACAATTTTTTTAAGAATTTCAAAATTTTGCTCTGTGTTTGTAATGTATTTTAGTTCTAGTTAAAACGTATTTCATAACACTGGAATGATTTTGTCTCTGTTTTTTAATGTATTTTTTGCTTAAAACAGGGTTTAAATAGAGGATTTAAAATGTATTTGAAGACTTTGGCCACAAACATTTTGTACAAATAGTGTAAAAATACAAGTTAAACACTATTTTGAATGTAATCTTCGCCATGGTGGTATATTTGAAAAATAGTTTACAAATTATCGGTGTACAAATAGTCTCTAAATAGGGTATTTAAAATGTAGTTGTCAATTTAACATTATAAAACAGGTTTTAAACATGATGTTTGAATGTAGCTGACTTGTCAACAGCATAAAATACCTTTTAAGTAGCCTGTTTAAAACGTATTTGGAAAAGCAATTCACAATGAAGTTTTAAGATGCCAGGCCACGACAGTCTTTTTTAAACATACTTTAATTTTCTTTCAATTAAGTATACTATTTTTATGGTAGTTAAAAAAAATACAGCAAGGTCTATCTTTAAACAGATTTTACACACCCTATTTTTGAACTATTTTGAGAAGTGCAAGTACTGTACATACATGTCTAAACTAGTGGCAATTTAAAACCTCCATATAACATCCAATTTCCAGTCTGTTATGCACAAAGAAAATCAACCTGGAGGTACCCTCACAGAGGAATCTTGATTTCTTGAACCTCCATTTCTTCGACCTCCCAAAAACTGCATCCAAAATTCATTTTCTTTTGATTTGCTTCGCCACTTTGTCAAACACTGCATCCGCCCTCTCTGAATGTCCACACCAATTTTGGCGGTTCGAGATATCAGGATTCTACTGGATTATTTGGGAATGGTTATGATACGAAATGCATACTATGGAAGGAGTTGATATACAATGCACTACATTTGAATGCACTCACAGCATATACATGTAAAAACACGTGTACCCGATTGAGACTCTTATCCAGGGCCACGAAATTAAGTCTGTTACATAAATTCTACATACCCTTAGTCTTTCTCAAATGAATTAGGAGTATGACACACATACACACGAGTAGGATCAACCTCAATCCTCATACATTTCTCCTTTATATAGGAAATTGGTACAGCCAAGACACGGTCTGTAATGGTCACCCGTAATATGTGCTTTACTACTTGCATCCCATGATAAACTGGAAACGCCAGGCATGGGTGCCTAGATAATTTTCTTACTAAAGCGATGTAACGAACTGACAAAGAGCATGAACACTTTTCATGCAGACACTGCATTCTGGAGCACTTTTCTAAGCACTTCACAAACTTTTCGATAGAGCCGTAATGATTTTTTCCATGTCTTTGAAAAATTACGGTGCAGTTGTTTCTAGATGTTGTTTTTTTGTATAAGAAACTCTGGTATTCTACTCCGCTGACAATTGCTCGTTTAAACACCCACATCTTCGAGACTGCCCCAACAACTTCTCTCTCATTTTCCCTCAGCAGACTCGATGTTTCCCACACGCGCTCCAATGAACCCACAACGAAGGTGTCATGGCCTATTTCTTCACCAATCGTCCTAGTAGAAAAATAGCAATCATTTAAGAAAAGATGTCAAACACTTTTTAGCATCAAGTGCACTCGAGCAACTTTTGGCAACTGTACAGCGTAAATACATGGTGCTTGTATGTTGAATTTTGTATCTGAACTACACAACATTGGTGCATCTCACAGTCACTCTTGCCAAGAACAAAGATGGTCACCTGTACTAAGATACAAGTACTTTGTAGGTTACCTTGTAACTGACTGTAATCAAAACATCAATAACATCTAAACTCCATTCTTAAAAGGTTTGTTACATATAAATATTTAGCAAGTGGAAATGCAATCTTACCTGCAGTGATAACTCTTTGACAATAGCTCTCTGGACAATTGCTTTGCATCTGATTCAGGTATAGTTTCAGCTAATTGGGGCAGACTTAGGTGAACGCATATTGAATTCACGATCTGACAGAGAAGAGACATAAATAATTGTTACAGTGTATGCATCGCTTGTCTTCTTTTCCACCAGAACCTACAAACCCTGAACTCCCTTGTTTGAAATTTCAGATCAGTGTCCAGGTGTTGTGTAGAAACCAAAGTTTTGAAGACTTTTTTTTATTCTTTTTCACATAATTTTATTGCTTTACAAATTGTTTGTTTGAGCAGTCCCTTCACAGTGTAATACATTTTGACATCCCCTTTTCAAATCCTGGTAATGGTCTTGAGGTAAGATAAGGTAACTTTATTTAGAGTCGTAAACATAGGGGTAGTTGTAAGCCCAGTTTCCCGAGCCACAGACTGGTGATACAAATGCACGGCTATTTTCAATAATATTTCTACTTACAATAATTGAACTATATACATTAAGAAAAAAAAATGAAAAATCGCCAAGATGAATCCAGATTTTAAAATATACCTTAAAACAACTAGTAGTCCATATATTAAAAAAAATGAGTTAATATATATACAAATCATTGGCCATCCTTAATAGCAGTAATCTGCAGTAATGTACAACTGCTGCCTTGCTGCTTTTACCAGATCTGAGGTGGTAAATTTGTGGTCTAATTTCTGTAGTAGCGTACAATAAGACACACATGAACAAAATAATGTCAATCATTCAACAACTCATTGTTGTAAAATCTTTCTTACCTGTCCCTGGATATTTTGACTTCCATGGAAGTAGCCTTTCAAGTCTCCATTGTAATCCTCAAAAGGAAAGCGTAAATTTGACCACAGGGGCCCCAAGTTTTCCACATTGTTTTTCAAATGGAGTAACTGGTGAAGATTGAAGGTTTGGAATCTTTTACCTGAAATCAAAAGTGCAGTGTACAATGAAACTACTTTGAGTCAGAAATATACTGTCTGGACAGTAGTTACAACTAAGAGGACTTTACAAAAAGTTAAATCAACAGTGCTCACCATAAAAGTATGGTGCTTGTGCACAATACAGCTTTAGAAAGACACCAGCCTCTTTTAGGTCAATTTTGGAAATGCTGTCTTTTAAAAGGCGGTATACTTCTCCAACGGAAAGGCAAGATGTAAAAGGCATGTTTCATTCAATCTTTCATTGAGTAGTGGAATGGAATAGTATAACAGAAATGCCCTCTTCTCATTGGCTGAAAAACAAAAAGTTTTCAAATTGGTGAGTTCATTGTACATGTAAATGGTATATTTATTACTGGCCCATGACATCCAAACGCAAACTGAGGTTATAACTTATTTTTGTAAATCAAAATCAAATTTAATGTCAAACACAGGGAGTGCTTGCGCAATCACCCGAGCCAGAGGCTCATAATACAGTGCTTGGCAATTCCAGATCGAATTGAAATTTGGAAATATTGTTTTTTGAGGAGAGGGGAAAACCGGAGAAAAACCTCTCGGAGCAGAGAAGAGAATCAACAACAAACTCAACCCACATGACTCCGGGTCCGGGAATCGAACCCGGGACACATTGGTGGGAGGCAAGCGCTCTCAACACTGCCCCATCCCTGCTCCCCTCTCCAATCTGTTTGAGACAATATAACAATTACAAATGTACAACGTAAAAATAATAAAAAAAAGAATGCAAACACTGGACTGACAAATTCTAAACCAAAAAGTAAAACCAAAATATAATGAATGCATGAAGTGCGAACAATTTAGTTTTGATCACATGATTTATATCCTTTTTTGGCTAAAAATGCAAGGACTCTTCAAGGACTTTCAAGGTTTAACTTAGCAAATACATTTGTAACCCGCTGAAAATAACAACTGCAAGGACCTCAAAATGGTGTTTTACTTGTGCAGTAAACAGGGTTGTCAAAATAAGCCAGCAACCAGTGCATTTTACTGGGTATTTTGAACACTGCGCTGGTTACTCCAAATGTTAGTAGGTCAGTTCTGAGAGTGATATTGGAGAAATAAAATGGAAATAGCTGCCTACTTTTTGAATGGAACCTCCTACTCAAAAACCTACTGACAACCCTGAGTAAATGGTTGGGGGCTTTAAATATGCAGATGTAAGTGCACACACCTACATATATGTGCTGGTTTGCACCAAACATCTCACTTAAATTTCAAGTAGTGATCTTTACATGTATTCTAAAGCCACTCAACACAATATGCTGCTCACTCACCCTTCCACTGTTTCCAGTCAGAGATACTTCTAGGTCTGCGTGTGATTTCAGATATGGGCTTAAAAGATAGCAGGGTGCTGTCAATCTCATTTATACTGTTTCCCAAGTAGCAGTCATTTGACTTGTCCTCAAACCAAGCCATTAAGTGCTGGTTCACTGCACCTTCACAGATACAGTGCATGTAGTCAACTGCAGTTCCTGCAATTACATCATGCAGTGGTAAGGAAAATGCCCATGACAGACCAAGTACACCTTCCTGAGGATTCTACAAGAAAATAAAAACAATTGCAATTACATTAAGAATTATACCACACCTGTAAATAGTACTTACATAAACATATTTCTAAGATTCTTCTTTTTCTCCTGGTATTATTGTTTCTGTTGTAATAATTACAACCTTTTCCTTTTTGAGAAATTTGAGACATGGCAACCAGAGCCGGCTGCTTGACTACAGTATGTTCTCTTAGTTTTGCATGCCCCGTTGTTTGCGCATACTCTGCGTTAAATGGATAGACATGGCACTGCCGTCTTGTATTCTTCTTTCCTGGGCCAAGATCAAGTTGTTCTCCAGGCTCTGTGCATACCTGACACCCACTGTAACCATTGAACTGCCTTATATTCAGCCACGCAGATCTTGCTGGTGCATCCATGGTTATGTCAAGGAGAATGCCTCGTATCCTCTTGCTTGAAGCTGCCTTTGTAGCTATTTCAATACCTACAGTGTATATATTTAAACATAAAACAACTGAAAAAAATGTACTGTTTCTGACTTTCTATGGCTGGTTATTAAAAAGACTATTCAGAATAACATTTGCACAGTATTGCCAGTGAGAATGTGAAGTTTGTACAACTTGCATGTGCAGCTACACTCACATTGTCTTGTTCAAGTCATTTTAAGGATATAGTACATGTACTTTCCAGGGCTGTCATGAAGGGATGTAACCTGTAACACCTCCTATGAATGGTGTGTGATTGATTTTCACTTGATGTTGCAGTTCAACTTGCATATAGTTGATACAATTCACTCAAAATGGTAAACAGTTTGTTATGGGTGTGAAAATCAAGGCTACTGGTAACTCAAAACTTTATGACAGCCCTGCTTTTAGCTGGTGTAGATTTATATGAATATTTTACTTCAGTTTGAAACATTCCAATACAATACTAATCCATAAGAAACTTTCTAACTAAAGTTAAAATGCAGTAATAATTATTGCTAAAAATGAAACAGGAAACAACTAACCTTCTGTGTACAAATCTCTTATACTTTGACAAAATGGCTTCATAAATGTAGCAAAGTGTGGTTTGCCTTTGCCAAACCATAACCCAGCAAATAATCTATTTGCCCTGCTGAATCTGAAAAGAAAAGAAGAGGCTTGGTAACCACAATGACCTTGGTAAATTTCATTCTATGTCCAAACCCTGCTATGTTGTAGTGAGAAACCAGACAATAATCTAAATGTCCAAATTATTTCACAAACACTGAGAATTGCTTTTTCAAGAGTGTAATATTAACAGTCAAAGCAAAGAATGAAAGCAAAATTTAATCAATGTCTTTACAGTTATTGTCCCTTGAGCATAGCTCTTGAGTTATTTTGACTCTAAGAAATTTACTTCATGTATATGGGTATAAATGCAATTAAAACATAGTTATACTGTAGTGAATTCCTAACAGACCAATTTTTATAATAATATTACAATTCAGTCTAAAACAATAGACTTCAGTACAAGGCTCTGGAAAATAACTACAGTGTGAGTCTGTGGAGTTCATTCCTCAGGGCCTTTTGTTGAGGTCCATTGTGTCAGGCTGAATTTTAAAGGCTAGTTTTCACTAGCACATAGGCATAAGCATAAGCGGACATACGCAGAAGGAGTAAGATGTTGACAATTAGCACCTGTTATTAGGGAAATTTCCAACAAAAGGCACTGATTATCAACATCTTACTGCGTCTGTGTGTTTCGACTTGCGCTTACGTATGCTAATGCGTTGGTGAAAACCAGCCTTAATACATGTACATCAAAATTGGGCTGTTAAGCTTGCTGCATGATCATTTACACATACCTTTCTCTAGGAGGCAGCTCATTTATCACAAAATAAATTGGCCATACACCTGCCCTTGATGACCTTATAAGAGCCACACCATCAGTATTTCCAAGCAGTGATAGGTTGTCTGGATTGCTCAAAAAACCATTTTCTGCAGACAACTTCTGGTATAAGCGGCCATCATAAACATCTTCAATAACAGTTTCATCATACTTAACTCTATTGAATCTGTAACTAAGTTTCTCAGCAAAGTCAGGTCCTAAATGGAGAGCAAGAATTAGTTATAAAATTAATGAAATGAAATATGTATCTTACTACAGGTTATTATTGTACATTTCTAGAGCTAATTTCCAAAATATTTCCACATTCAGTTGAACCTGTTCAGGTACATGTATATAACAGCCACTTGATTAGCTTGCCACTTAGTACAGGCACCTTAAAAGTAATACAGGATCACTTAAAATACTCTCTGGGGGTGATCTTGTGCAAATTTTTATGGGTATCAAACAAAAATCAGACCTTTGAAAACTGGCTGGTTTGAATGAGTGTGTAACATCCTGCTATCATCATTTACAATTACTTTTTTTGGTGAAAACAAAGATTGTGTTGACCTTTTGAGTTTGAGCGGTTTTAGTATTGTATGTGGTGTACTTTGGGGGTCAATGGATATGCTGCTTACTTGACAGGATTGTCTTTAACTGCTCCTGAATCGGTATTTCCAAGAATATTGCATCCTCGCTTAAGTTGCCCTTACAAAATCCACAGCTTTCTTGTCCATGCAAGGTGGTATGACTAACATATGTCTGGCACTTTTTATTTGGACAGTAGAAGTGTTTCACAATTTTCTGTGAGTGATTTTGAAAAAACGAGAATACTTCCCTGGCATCTTTGGGCACTTTGTTTTCTTTAAGACAATGCAACCAGTCTGAGGAAAGATTAAATGTCCTCAAGGGCAACACCAGCAAGTTGGTGCCTTGTTACAATACCCAAAAGCAAAATTACTGATTCCTTTAAAGACAATTGTGAATTTGGAAACAGTTGATCATCAGAGTTTTGAGAATATGCCTCCTCAGTGGAAACTTTTTGCACATTATTCAAAGTTCTAAGTTCCTTGAGCAAATCGGCTCCATCTATTAAGTCTCCTACATGTGTGTTGTCAGAATCCTCATCCCCACAAACACTATCGTCATAACCAGCATCTGAATCAAAGCTCTCAGGGAGTACAATGTTCCACCACTCAACATCCCAGTTGCCAAATGATGCTGTCAAAATATATGAAACACAAATAAATGTCGCACATGTCTACAGACGTTTTCAGGACTGCAGTTTTGACAACTGTTATACTTATTATATATAAAATGTAAGTACATTTAGTCAAGGAGCTTTATGCATTTGCATGTTGCAACTGTATGAACAAATCGAACAGAAAATACAAGTACTGCACTTAAAAACTAAATACACAAGCTTGTGATGGTCAAGTTTTTTGTGCAAAATAAAAACACTATAAGCAGAATCGAGCCAAATGGTCTCACCTGGCTAAAGATTTACACAACTCCAATTCAAAAATGACAAATTATGCAGAAATTTACGTCAAATG
>JAHPZR010000128.1:67500-71632 GCA_019787425.1 Platygyra sinensis | reverse complement strand
AAGACCTTCTTAACACTGAGAAGGTGACTTATAGAGAAGTGCGTATATTGAAACGTTTATGTAGGCTTGTAATGTTTTTGAACATCAGGAGTTTTGTTGTCAGCGACGGCGAGAATGGCGGCGACTAAATCGCCTTTTGGAGTGGCCATCAGAGTTCTGATAAAAACTAATTGTTTAGTGCAAGACCGGTTTCGGAAGCAGAGTGGCGTTCCTTCGTCAGTTACTTTTTGTTAAGTGCTCAAGTGGCTGTGAGCAGTTGTGACCAGGGCTCGCCAGCGCGCAGCTTTTATACACTGAGTGAGACTGGTTCTGACTAAACTGACCAATCAGAAGTATAAATTTTGATCCGTTATGCATGGTTACCACGTCTTAATGGCTGGTCGTATGTAAATCACGGATCGGAAAACACCTTTGAGTCAGTTTGTTAAGTAGGCTCGATTACCAGCCGCTTTTCGGGAAATGAGCCCGCGCTACTCCCCGAATGTACGGCTGGACGCGTGAGGATTCTTTTGTTAGCCTTAACCAATCAGATAACCGCCCGCAGATTTTTGTCGGACATAAATTATCTCGCCAGTTTGGATTGCGGCGCGTGATGGCAGACGATGTATGGTATACAAGAGGACTTCAGGGACTATTAATATCGAAAGTTTAAAAATTCACAACGAAAAACGTTAGAAAGGTTTGTCAATAGCCAAGATGTGTTCATTTTTCAGCCGACAATGTATGAATCTTTGGGTTCCGGAACGTCAGATAACAAAGTCGACAAAGAGTCAGATCAAGCCAGACCTTGAGCTCAAGAGACGAACCAGTCAGGCAAATAGAAGTATTACGATTTATAAGGATATCGACACGTCTTTGGCAAACCCGACAAAATTATTTTTTAAATGAGCTACATCGTGGGTGAAACAAACCGACTAGCAAAACATACGTGACAAATTGCAGCAGAAACCATGCAGACCAGCACGTCACCTTTGACACATCTTGACATGCATGACCACAGTCGAACGGCGCTCCTCTACTCAAAAAGCGAACTCTTCCATAGAATACAGCATTCGTGCAGCAATGATGTAAAACAAAATAGGTTGGAAAGGCCAAAATAAAACAAATAGAACGGCAAATGCATAAATGTTTAGAGCCGTAGGTTGTAATCAGATAACGTTTCCGGCGACCAGGAGCACCGCATGAATTAAATAATGAATTGACGTCACAGACATGGTTTCCCGCTCACGCGTCCAGCCGTTCTCCTCGGGGAGGGTAGACCAGACACAAGAGAGCGGCGGAAATCGAGCCTATTTGTTAAGCAATTGTCAGAATACTGAAAAGTTATCAGTAAATTTTAATGTCAACAAGATTGTGGCTCGTTCTGAACATGGGAGTTCAATGAAGCCTGATAGTGGAGTCTAGTTCATACGGCCCTTACCGTTTATAACTCCAAAATGTTGTTGTTAAATATGCGAAGGAACTTTAGGTCTGACCAGAAGGTCTTTAAGAGACTTGTCCTTCCTGTAGGCGACAATTGGCGGTTCAGAATATATTTGACCGAGTCTATTGGTCTCAGTTACAATGTTCCAAAAGAACCTTTCTTAGGTTAGGCGTAGCTGGGCTCAAAGTCGTGACGAAAGTCAAAACATTTCTGGATGTTTTTGTTTTGTAGAGCCTCGTTTCATAATGAGAGTTTTCTTCGGCTAAAATATTTGCGGCGAGTTCTCTAGGTTTTTCTCGCTCGAGTAAACGAGTTAGAAATTCTAGCTTTCGTGACTCGAAAGTTTCTTTAACCAAGTTTGTTCTCAGAAAACGCAAAGTTTCTCCTTTAACAAAAACCCTTCTTAATACTGAGAAGGTGACTTTAAACTGTTGTGTTTCGTTGGGTATCTATCGAGATCGAACTCGTTTATTTGCTGACTACAAAACTTCTTTCACTTTGTGTTAGCTACCGACGCTGTTAGCTCAAGCAAACATTACTTCACAATTTTCATTTGCGGCCCACGCCGATGTACAGTTTCCTCGCTTATTCTAGAATTTTCCAGCTGTACAAAATAAAGTAACATTATGCACTTACCAATTGAAATCCCGACCCCCCCACCCCGGGCCAAGGTGGGGATTTGACTTGACACCATTACAAATCTTAACAAACCCCCCCCTTCTGGGGCATATTGACTGGTAAAATCCCCACCTTGGTGGGGAAACCTATGTTGTTCCCTGACTGACTATCAATGATAAGTTTAATTCAAAATAACAGCCATAGATACCTCAACTTTCACAAGCAAAGGGAATTGGTAGGTCCTGCAGAATTCCTGTAAGAAAAACACAGCGAGAAAGTCAAATTACTTTAGTCAGAGGGATTAAATAAAAGCAAGATCAGGGAAACTTACCTGTCCGTAGACGTGGAAGGGAAACAGCCAGCAAACCAGAACAATTATAAATTACTGCTGTCTATCTAATCGTATCTTGACGTTTTTATTTTATACCATGCAATATGGGGGTTTTTTGCGGACAAAATTTCGAACGTGAATACATCAATGTTTTGTTAAATAAATTATTGTTATGCGTAATAATACAAATTTGAAAATAACATAAATCGATTTCGTCCGGGATACATCAATTTTGAGTGACATACATCGATGTTGCGAAGCATACATCGCTTTCCCAAATCATTCGTGCGTGACCGTATACAACTAAAAGATGTTCGATAAAACTAAAAGATGAGGAAGCGGAAATAGAAGTGACCGGAAGTCGGCTGGAAGAAGAGGCCAATATGGCGGAAACAGGAGAGGATCAGGGAGTTTAAAATTCTGCGTTGTCTGGAGAACGTGAACCACGACGGCTAATTATTCAACTTTATATTCCGAATTTAACGCTGTGTTCCATGCACAATTTCGAGATAATTTTGCCAGTGAGAAACAAACTAAATGACTTAAGAGTATAGCGAGATTCGTACGTAAAATATAAGTTTATTTTTTGATCGGCGTTTTCCTCGGCGTCGCTGTCGTGGTTCCTTAAACTCCCTAAAGTAAGATGCTCCCTAAACCCTAAACCCTAACTGACCGGAAGTCGGCTAGAAGGCCAATATGGTGGAAATGGAAGAGGATAAGGGGGATGCACGGATTTGGCTGCCCAACAATCGACGGATTTTTTATTCCTTTGGTAGACTCAGTACTGAAATGGCGCAGAAGGACAAAGAAACACTGCGCCCTGCGACTCGGCTTAACTTTTTTAGTCGCCGTTTTACGAGAAAACGAAATACCCCTCTCGAATGAAGTGTGGGAGATCTCAGATTGAGTAAAAAACGACCCTACGGTTCTTGAAATTTCTTCATTTGCCTTCACTTTTAATTTGATCGTAATAAGTATCTCGATTTTTCTTTGCTTCACAGACTTGTTTCTGAAGGGCACGGTTATTGTTATTAGGAGGAATTTTAAACGGAGAGTAGCCGTTAGATTGTGCTTTAGCAAATTTTCTTGAGTTCATAGTTCTGTATGGTTTTCACTGTTAGGTGCTGGTCGCTTCGCAGAGTTCGACACCTTTTAGCCTGCATGGCAACCGTTCTAGTACGAACAGCTTTTTCAGCATTCTGACCGGGTGCAAATTGGAGCGAGAACCTCTGTGCTTACACAGTCGAACCTCCAGCTGCGACCTGCACCTCTCCTCAGCGACCAGTATTCCTAAATACCGAGTGTTCCCAAGTCAAATCACTATATTTGAAACTTCTTGTAACCAACAACCTCTCGTAAGCGGCCGCGACCACTTCCAGAGCTAAAAGTTTGAAATTTTCTTTTGTTTTTTATAACCTCCCGTAAGCGACCAGCTGACCGATAATAGACAGGAGAACGGATAATAAATTATAAGGCGTTGTTACATTATGGTATTACTGCATAACACGAGAGACGGAAATTTCTCGATGGGAAGTACTGTATTTTTCTCGAAAGTGATTTCTTATATGAATAAACATTTAAAATATGGGTAAGTCTCTGCACTTATCATATGCTAATCAGGCAACGTTGTCAAGAACCGTAGGAGTCGTTCATAAGAAGTGCGTTTAAATCTGAGATCTCCCCCACTTCATTTGAGGGGGCGACTAAAACAGTTAAGCCGAGTCGCAGGACGCAGTGTTCCTTTGTCCTTCTGCGCCATT
>JAHPZR010000128.1:55000-62500 GCA_019787425.1 Platygyra sinensis | reverse complement strand
GCGCTTTTTGAACACAACTTTCTTCACACATGTTTTTAAGTATGATTTGCGTTAATTTCTCAGCTGGTTCAACTTCGAGTCACATGCACATGCCCTCGCTTGTCTTTTCAGTGACAAACGGGAAATTTATTTTCTTTCTATTTCAGGTATGAGTACAGTGCCTTTTGGAGATGTGTGGAAGCTGGGTCTGTGTATTTAGTGACTCTACCTGTACATGTAAGGTAAAAGTTTCGTGGAGAACTTTGCTAAACTTGCTTTCTTATCACAAGGCACTCACAGCTGTTTCTTCATGAGGACGAAAGGATTTTTATACTCCGTGAAAACTAGAATCTTAAACTAAGATTCGTGTCTTCTTAAGTAAGATAAAGGTACTCCTAAGATAAGATGAAGTCATCTTATTATAAGATTAAAGTTTTTGAAATTAAGACAAAGTTATCTGAAATCAAATTATACCATTTCTAACCCCACAAATTTTTTTTCGCTAAAACAATAAAGCTTATTTTGTGGAGTAATTAGCCGCAAAAATTTTTCGATTTGCTTAAATCCTCGAATTTCTGTGCCCCCTTGAAACCGAGTTTCGTATGGTTCACGACCGAACATAAGGAGTCTGGGGAGAGTAAGGCCGTGACGTCACTTCGAGAACGAAAGCTTCGGCTGTCCCAGTCGGGCCTTTTACTCTGTGTGAGCGTGGAAGCCTTTTTGCCGCACAAGTTTTTCGCTGGGGGCTCCACAGTCGACAGATTTCTGTTTTTATCAACAATATCTTCTACTTCGTCGGATTCTGAAATGAGCTTTGACTCAGAAGACTCCGAAATTTATTATATCGCTGAAGAGAATGACGACTCGCACTTGTAAACAAAGCAAAGTGAATAGTTACTAAATGATGACGGCCGAGCTGATTTATATGCTGACAACACTCTGGCCAACGAAGAATGGATAGACAAAATGAGGTGGATGCTGACAAAGAACTCGAACGAGCTCTGATGGACAGACCCGAATGATATGTAGAAGTCAAAGAGACTGTAGCGTGTGGTGCGTACGTATATTTAGGGCCCATTTACATGGAAAGAGGATGATCCTAGTGCCAGGATCATCCTAGAATCTTCATTTGGTTTACATGCAAAAACGCGGCTCCTGGGATCAACTCTTAATTTGGTTTACATGAAGTTTACATGCAAGATTCTGTGTTCAGCGCGGTTGCAAAGCAAGATGGCGGGCGAAAGGGACAAAAAGTTAGTTTTAGGAGTTCTTCCTTATTTACTCGCTTTGATAACCGCCTTTCAGCATCAATTTGCCATTATATACATATACGAATGCTTTTGACCTTTGCTTTTATTCGATCATAAACCTTTGCAATTTTGATCTTTTCTTCTGCAGTGGTTTTCTTGTACAAATCATATTCTTCACAGGACATGTCTTTTACAGCAGTTGAAGGTTCGCTTACCTTATCTGGGCCAAAATCTTCTGGAAACCTCGACGCCAGGCAACGATGAAGTTCAGTGTACAAGTCCTTCAAGTCTGCTTCAAAGTCAACACCATTGAAATCACATACTGCCTTGTATTCCTTTATGTAAGCAATGAGGCTGGCAACAAACTCATCTTTCCAGGTCCATTTCTTTTGAGTGACTGCATCAGTCTGTTTTCTCTTTTTTGGGCGAGGTTGGTTACCATTAAGCTCATCTTGATCTTCTTGAGAATCGTCCAACACATTCTGCCCTGTTTGCACACCGCTCGCACAAAGACTCGAAAATTCAGTAGTTTCCGCTGCCTCTCTACTTTGCAATTGGGTCCTGTATTTTTGAAACAATATTGCACCCCCACGTTGCACACCGCTATCTTCGTCTTCATCGTTTGGCAGGGAAATTCGAAATTGTCGGCCTTTAGTCGATGATGAGTGAGAAGATCCCGCCATGTTGTTCCCAGAACTCGTCCCCAGGGCCATGTCAGGTTTCAAGATGGTGGGCAAACTGGGCCTCCTGACGCAGTTTACATGGAGCCAGGATCATCCTAGCGCCAGGATCATCCCTCCTCTCAGATAGGATGATCCTAGCGGTAGGATGATCCTAGCACTGGGGCCAAATACAACCCATCACATGTAAACTGAAAGCTGAAAACATACCGCACTCGGATGATCCTAGTGCTAGGATGATCCCAGCGCTAGGATCATCCTCTTTCCATGTAAACGGGCCCTTACTAAATTCGCGCATTCTTCGATCTCGCATTAACATACTTTCGTATAAATAAAAGTCAAGTCCGTTAACTTTCTCAAATTATTTTAACTTCACTCGTTCAACGTAGACCAAAAGGATTATCCCATGACACAATGTTTGTGCTCTTTTCCTGCGAGTGTGGAAATTGTAGCGTCGCTTCTCTTCAAAACATCAGCGAATGTTATTGTTGTTATTATTATATTAGAGTGAGTTAGAAGGTTGTCAAGACTCAAAGAAGAGTGATCTTGTTCTTGAAGATATTGGTGCTGATGTTACCTTAAAGAGTGTTACTAAATATCCAGGAATTAAACCTGTATGGCTTCAGAAATGGAGTTTTAAGATTAGTAGTGGGCAAATGCAAAACTATCTGTTGGCTGTGCCGACTGACTGCTGTTGTTTCTCAGATAAGATGCAACAACGGCTTCATGAATCGATGGACGGTTATTCCAAATTCGTCTCGCTTAAGTCACTGAGTCAGCAAAATCCCTTCCTCTCTCTGAAAATCCAGGAATCGAGCGAGATCATCTGGTTTGAAATACTCTATGGAACAGATCACCGAACTCTTAGACGGCTATCACTTTGCAAGAATCGAGCCATCACTTTGTACGTTTCTTCTCTTCAGGACATCTCTCCATAAAACGTATGGCATAAAGCGGAGTACCTCCTGTAAGTTTGTTGTGTTGCTACATCACACTACAGCGCACCTGGCTAGCATTTTTTTCGAACAACTTTTCCAGCCTTTCCCACAGAAACAAGTAAATATGCGAATCTCAGAATCATCGTGTTCTCGATTTGACGTCACATCCGGCCCTCGACCCATTCTCCGTTAAACTCGGTCGTGGACCAAAATGGCGGCAATTTCACGTACTTTGACGAGCCATAGAAAATCAAAGATTTAACCAAATCGAAAAATTTTTGCAGCTAGTTACTCCACAAAATAAGCTTTATTGTTTTAGCGAAAAAAAGTTTTTGGGGTTAGGTGCATTTTAAAAGTGTCTTACTAAAACGTAAGAGGAGTAAATGTCTTAATTTTAGACGTCCCAGATGGGATTTGAACCCACGACCCTCCGTGTCTGAGGTCTCCATAAATTCAATATCATGTTGTTGTTTCATCTTTAGTATATATCTTGGCCTAAAGTTTCGCCGCTATTATACAAGACGCTTCTATGTTGAATTGAGAAAACGGGAATTACATTAAAATGATATTTTATCTTAACTTTATTTTAAGACGCTGAGCAGGCTATTAAGATGATTCGATCTTAATTAAGTGGGTGCAAGTCTTACAGTAGTCTACGTCCTGCAAACTGAAAACCCGTTGATCTCCCAGGTCAGGACCCTGGGAATTAGTGCTATCACCCATGATGCAACGCTCTGAGAAAGGCGCGCATGATTTCAACGGTCAACACGGTTACAAATGTAAAAGCCCTGGTCAAAAGGTTTGAATTGTGGAGAAGAATCTGAGAGCATTTTTATACTGAGGAAGGCCTCTGGTTCAAGATGTTTGAACAAATGTAAGTATAAACGTCACAAGACTTCTGGATCAAGAGTTAATAAGATAATATTTTTGACCAGAACGATCACTCCATTGTAGGTTGCAATATTGCAGAGTTTTAGATCTATACTGTGTTTCATTCTTGTTTATTTTAGCTTATATGTATCACAGTCATAAAGTAAAACAAATGGAATTTAAAACTTGTCACAGAATGTGGTCTGAAATCCTGTTTCTGTTATGAAGAGTTACTTCGCCAATTCTTTCAAGATTTAAGTATGGATTCACCAACAGAGCTAAATGTACATGTTCAAAAAGCTACGTACATGTAATTGTGGTTGCAATGCTTAGATTTTCTTTCCTAGCTGAATGCTCTGTGGTACTATGACCAAGGAATTTTCCAGTTAGGTGCGAGACATTATGCTAAGGAATTCTTACCTCCAGATGTGGATTACCAGTAATTGATGACTCTATACAGCTGATGCAATGCTTCAAGCTATCAGCCTCAACTTTTTCCTTTGCTAAGGGTTTATACTGTGGTTGAGATATATGCCATGTGTCAATTTAGCATTGCTCTGGAAAGATGTGGTCAGCATATTTGTATCTTAGCCATTGATTACTTTGTTGTATTGTTGCAACACATGCCATCAAGTGATTTTGGTGTGCTGGTGTATGATTGGGAAGAAGTTTCCAAATTTTACCATTTTTATGATATTTTGTGTCAATGTTGCAATTGAATAGGTGTAGGTATTGCCTATATTCTAAATTGACTTAATAATGGATTCAATTCTTGACCAATTATTGATTGAACTGTTATTTTAACAGAACTTATAGATCAAGCAGTATTGGTTGTAATAGACAAATTACTCAAGCAGAGAGAGGACAGGGGTGTTTAGAGGAAGTGTTCACAATTCTGCCAGTAAGTATTGGTAGTCTGTCCTATTGCATGCCACCAGAATCTCATAGTATGAAATATGTCATACTATATCCTGGAAATTATGTATGTGACTATGGAGCTGTATTGGTGTCAAAATTAAGGTCGCATTTCATTGTACTGATCTTGCATTTTATGCTCTACTTTTCGCATTTAATGTTGAATCAGATGCATTTTCATAATGTGTTGGGAATTGATAGTGAGAATTCGTTTTATGAAGGCACTATGGTTTGCCAATAGTGCCGCATTTCTTTATGCATAACGTCCCATTGTTTGATAGTCCAAGGTCATTTTATGAAGGTCGTAATCGTCTGCCATTTCTTGATGCATAAGTCCCATCGTTTGATAGTCAGCGGTCATTTTACGAAACAGGTCATTTTATGATGGTAAAAGGAGGTTCATTTTATGAAGGTCCTTTTTACCTATGAGTACGTTCGGGCTTCTACGACATATCCCAGGAGCCTTTATAGACCGGCACTTTGTACATGTTGCAAAATGGCGGGAGCAGACGAGACAAGAAGGCTTCTACGACAGTGTGCTTCTAGTCTCCTCAGTGCATGTCATCGCCTAGAAAGGGGAGAAACAGAATCTTCGGCTGTACATTTGCAAACATCGAATGCTACAACTCCGAATCACAGCGCTTCGAGTTCATCGCAGACAAACCTCAATGCCACAACCCCGAACCGCCCCCCAGTGAATGCATCTCAAGCAAGCCTCCAGAGCACATGGCGTAGTTTAATTTTAAGCCATCTTCCGGGCAAAAATTGTTTGCACACTCCGGCAAGAGGAAACGAGCTGGCTCTATACCTGGTGGAAACAAAGGCCCGTCTTATGTCAGAAATATGTGGACACATGCATTCGTTTGCTTAAGTTCCACCACAGCAGACAGAATCCCAGAT
Source organism: Platygyra sinensis (assembly GCA_019787425.1). Classification (NCBI taxonomy): domain Eukaryota; kingdom Metazoa; phylum Cnidaria; class Anthozoa; order Scleractinia; family Merulinidae; genus Platygyra; species Platygyra sinensis. Next base: position 56,968 of record JAHPZR010000128.1, on the reverse strand, counting down.
GCCCATGAGAAGATCGAGTTGGCGTTGGCTGGTTTGGGAGAGAAGAAAGTTGAATTTGATAAAAACGGCGACAGCAGCCACATCCACAAGAAGCTTATGAAGGAATTCGCAAAGTTAGGGGACAGTGGTGGTTGCGAAATAATGCATTCTACAAACAGAAAAGGAAGTCTGTCTGTAATCCTTATCTCTGCTGTTGGTTATTCTGTGTCTTATTACAGGGAGTGTTGTCCCAAGCAAAGGCCAACATACGACTTATGCAAAGAGACCTGCCATTGGATGCCGCACCACTTGAAACGGTAAAGAAAAATTGATCTTTCATTGAAAACAGTTCAAATTGTTGCAGGAATGGGCTGTTAACTTACTGCACTCATAAATCTGTAAGTTTAATTCATTGAGAAGTCATTTTCTTGACTGTCACTCTTGGTTTTAGTAGACTGCTTGCTACAAGTGAGGCAGTGTTCTTAAAACAAGCATTATAAAGCATGCAGACTGTTTCTCTTTTCACTGTTATTTGATGGAACTGCCCATAACATATGAATCAAACCACATTGGAAATGAAGACAATTGCTGTGAAATTAAGATAAAAAAAATTGGTTGCAGGAAACTATAAGACGTAAAACAAATCTTTTAAGCCCATTTTTTCCAAGAATTGTATCCCCATCAGACATACCCAACTTGTTTTTGAAGCCATGATTGTGATTATAGGCAGGAAAAAATAGAAAGGTGAGTTCAAGGGGCACTTGCTTGAAAAATTATGTCTGTTAACCTGCAGTAGTAAATGTTGGAGCTTTTTGGGTAGACACATGATTATATGGCATTATTTGCTTGTTCAGACATCGGCATCATCACCAATAGTGCACTCCTTGAACTGTGGAGTAGAAGTAGAGATGAGTGATTTGAATTGAGCGATGTTTCTTTTATTTTTACTCAGGCTTCATATATTCTGGTTACAGCTGTATGCTGGAAAACAGGATATCCCTTAATCCATTGACTCCTGGGGTTCCCCTTTGATGAATAAAATCACCTGGCGTCAAACAGTGAAATACTGAGTATGGCTGCTTAGGCCAGTTCAGGAGTGAAAGGGTTAATGGGACACAGTCTTTCAGTGAGTGATTAACCCAATGACTCCTGGGGTTTTCCCACTGATGAGTAAAATCGTCTGGTGTTAGAGTAAAATACTAAGTATGGTCGGTTCAGGCAGGTATAGGGGTGAAAGGTTTAAACTTGAATAGCACTAAAGCATAAGCGTTTTACTTTTAGTCTTAAATTATGGCAAACCTTTTGAAAAATTTTGCTGTTTCTTGTCAAACTGATGACAAATTTTTAATAAAAGATATTCATGATCATAGTCTCTGAGATACTGAGATACTGAAGGGTTCTTCTCTCGTGAATTCATGTCCTGTGGCTAATGTACACTGTAAGTGCTCTTGAAACAAGTCCATTCACATTTTGTAGTAGGAATTCAGAGGAAGACATGGAGGAATTAACAGAGGAAGTTATCATTGACTTCTCTAAGACACATGTAAGTTGAGTTTGTTTAACACTGCTCATTATTATAAAATGGTGTAATATCATTTCTATCAGGGTTAAGCGAAAGGAAGGATATACTGAAGATAAGACACCCTTCATGCACAAAGCCAGAACACCATATCATCATATCATAACATTCTAGTATGAGATAAATAACTTTTAATATCATTGCTGCCACCGTTCAAATTTCTGCTTGAAATCAAATAAAATTGTGTGTTATTGATTTCACAGAGAGCAAAGGATAGTCAAAGGGATTCTCATATGTCAACGCTTTCCAGCAAATCTTTACACTCACAGAGAAGGATAAAATCATTGCAGCTCTTCAGTCAACAAATTATGATGTTGCAAAAGCAGCAGAATTACTGGCTCATGAAGACAAGAGTGAGGATTTTGGTGAGACAACAAAGACTACACAATTTTGAAAGCTCATGCTAGATG
>JAHPZR010000128.1:45000-47500 GCA_019787425.1 Platygyra sinensis | reverse complement strand
TGAGAACGGCCATATTTATTCTTCTGTAAAAGATGAGGAAGTATTCATACATTGGGTTTATGTGGTTTAGGGTGAGGATTTTGTGGGCGGGTTTGATAGTCATTAGCAACTGAATAATCAGCCAAAGAAACATAGTGTTTGGGATCATGTATAACTGCGAGCATGCGATGAACGATGAGCTTTTCCCATTATGTAAGGTTTTGAATCAAATGAGTGTTAGCCGGTCTGCTACTAATGTTGATGTGGTTTCTATGATAGGAACAATTGTATTTAAGGTGGCTCAATAGGGTTATGCAAGATTACGAAACGCGCGCCATTGGCCTCAATCGAAAGTTAATATTCTCGTTCTTTTTGCTATTTTCCTAATCAAAGCTACTGAAACATAACAAACAAGGGCCAAAGTTTGCTGTTCAACAGTCACCTCTGATATCAAGGCTTTTAGTCTCAAATTAAAACTACTCAAACATCGCCATTTTTTGACGTCTGTTTGGCTTTGATTTCAATTTTCTTCAATTTCCTTCGGTAAAATTTTCTGATATGCTCAAACCGGGTAGAGTCTGGCGAGAAGAAACTTTTAAAATCGAAAAAAGTAGGGGTTGTCAAGGTAGTTTTTTCGTTTTTAGCATTTTTGTGTTTTTTTGGCTGAGCGAAAACCTTGTCTTACAAATTTTTCTGATAAATTGAAAGCAAGGAAAGCTATTAAAGAATAACTTCTCTGCCAAATCTTAAGGAATTTCACCGAAGGAAATTCGAGAAATCTGATAAGGATTTTTCTATTTTTTCACCTCAATGGCAATCACGTCATCAGAATAGGAACTCGCCAAGATCGCTATGTGAGCATGCGCGAATTTTCGAACCACGCGGTTTTGTCAATGAGCGACTCGACAATGGCGGTCTCATCAAAATACACTCACGACCTTTCCGTCCAAATAATTTTCTTTACGTTTTCTTTTAAATGGTTTATCTGTTTCTACTTCTGGGCTGTAATTTGAGCTATATTGTTGACTTGTTCGCTGCTTTGCATGAGCTTGCGTCAGCTAGCGCGCGCACATTACTAAAGCTCGCATCATCGGTGCGCGCGCTCTTAAAACCCTATTGAGCCACCTTAAGGGGGCGGAATGCAGTAGAGGGAATGTGACGAGGTTGTGACCAGGTTCGAATCGTTTGCGTGTTAGAGTGAAACCTAAATATTGCTGCAGAGTCCAGAGCGAGTCGCTAATTTCAGCATCCATTGATCAGTTTCAATGATAAGTTTCAACGAGAAAAGCGAGAGACAACGATTAATTTTGTCAACAGAACAAAAAAAATTATTCTGTGACGATTTTACATTTATAATGGTTCTTGTTTACTACTGGGATGAGAAGATATGTTGTAAATGAAACTCAATCTTTTCTCGTCAATGTTATCTGGGTTTTCGCTTTATCACATTAATAGCCAGCACGACGAATTGTAGTAGAAGAAAAAGAAAATTTCTTGTTTAAGATAACTTAAGTGACGTAAATGAAGTTTTGGGAGTTCTATCATTGTATTAAGTGCAAGGACTTTGGTGATTGAATAATAAAGACTGACGTGTATGTTGCCGGTTTGTAATTTTTAGTCCGGTTTGGAGGGGTTACATAATATCAGATCGGGTTGTTTTAGCGTAAAGGTGGCAGGATTGTACGTGATAACAAGCGGAACGCGTCTGGGTTGGTTTGTGGTAGTCTGACTGGGTTTGAGTGTTTCATTGCGTGTGATTGCGTGAACTCGTTGGATTTCTCTTTTGAGAAAAGAGAGGTTGTATCCACGATCGTTAAGGTACTGGATGAGTTCATTGGCGCGTAATGTGAAGCTTTCGTCTGAAGAGCATATCCGTCGTAATGTTTAACCCACTTGTACCTTATGTATTATATTCCATTTTGTTATCTTGTCATTCATTAGTTTGTTCAACGGTTTTATTTCTATTTTTGTTATCTTGTCATTTGTTAGTCACTTTAACGGTCAGCCTTTCACTGTAATACTATACTGATAGGCTTTTACCGTTGTTGTTTAAATTGTAACGTCTTTTCTCAGTTGTAAACAGTCCCTGAAGAAGTCAGGCCATGCCTGACGAAATATTGGAAAATACAAAACAGTTAACCCCAACCGTACGGTCAGCCTTTCTGTGTTCAGTTTCTTCAAGCCTTTAAATTTGCTGATCAGAACCTACCAGGTTCCGGTACTTTTGATTTGTTCGTTGGCCCTTTCTAGAGTTTAAAGTATTTTGTGGGGGGCAGTAAATTCCTGTGCTGTTAATTCCAGTGCTGCTGGGTCAATCTTTTCATTTACAAAGTTGTCTGAGAGGGTTCCCAAGCTTAACTGGTCTAAAATTGAATCCATGACCGAGAATGTATTAAAATTCGCGTGCTAAAAAAATCTCTTGTGAAAATGGCGGGCCCTCACTATCAGTGCCCATTGCATTATGGATTTTTCAAAAGCTCCTACCCAGACCCCGTGGAATCATCACCTCATAATGAAGAAT
>JAHPZR010000128.1:5000-30000 GCA_019787425.1 Platygyra sinensis | reverse complement strand
TTTAGAATTTGTTTAGTCTACTTTTCCCGACTTTTTAGAAGGAGGAAAGGCACCAAACGTCGACAAGCTGACTGGTGTACAGATAAAATACGTTTAACTAGGAATCGATCCGCCGAAATCAACAATTTCAAATTTAATCACTGTCAGTAGTGCAGTGTTCCTTCAGATCACGTAAGGCTACAAACCAACAATATCAACTTGTTATTACGCTCAAAAAATGAACTTCCAACGATTTTCTTTCTAGAACTCATTCTTGTAATTAAAATGATCAAAGAAACAACATCTTAAAACAACATCGCAGTAACTATCGAACTCCAAGTAAGTTGCTTCCCATTGGCGTTTTAAATTGACGAAATTTCTAAACCGATGCCTTTCAAAATATTTAAGTACTTATAAAGGTGGTCCATTATGCTTTTCGTTTTTCACCCAAACGTTCTGAGATAGCCATCTGCGGTTTGTTGGAAACGAATTGTGCATTCAGGGTGACCACCCGCGTCACGCAATTGTTTACATTCCCACGGCGGTTCAGGGAAAAATGTATGAGAAACACAGGCCAAGGCGGGCGACTTAAAACTATTTGCCCAGAGATGTTTTTTGATTTTCAAAAAGGTGGATGTATAGTTAACCCGTAGAAAGTGTTTTTATGGCATTTAAAGTTATAGCCCATAGAAAAATATGGCGATATTTTAGTGCTATAATTCACTTGCAACACATTGTAATACTTTGCATGTCAGTTCGATCTCATTTCGGGCTCAAACGAAACCTCAATTTATTTTATTTTTACCTCAGTCATACCATGAAGACTTGAGCTGAATATAAAAACCATTGAAAGATTCTCAAGTAGCTGTTGTGCGACGCGCGAAGCAATCAAATTTTTAGAAAATTCAGCATAACCGGAAGTAGGTTTTGAGTCCAATCGGGGCGAAATCGGTTTTCGCAAATTTCTTCCAACAAAAGCCCCCTTAGCGGAAACTAACTACGGTCCGTTTGTTTTCTAACTAGGGCCAATCTATGGGCAAAATTTGAGCAAAAACGATTTTTCGACTTGTGCCGTTGTTTGGTCCATATTTGTGGGCACTGGCTCTTAAAAGTTTTACTGAAATGTTGTTCGGAGTTGCTAACGCAATGGTTTGTTTATTTTCTTTGCCGCTTTGAACGTTCGGTTACCATTCACAGCCCCACAGGATTTACATTTTAGGCACTTCTCATGTATGTATGTTTTAGTTTAGAATGAACAATATCCGCGACAATCGGCAGGCATCGAAAGATGAAAGATTTTCCAAAACTGGCAGGGAGATTAACAAAGACATCGTTGCCCCAAAACGACTTTCACAGATTCTCGTTGTTCGGGAAGATTGTCAGATAGTTCGAACTGCTTTTCACCGCTTCAAACGCTAATTCCGTGATCACCACCGTGTTTGTTTTGAGTATCTGGTATTCATCGAGAGCGCAACCATGGTTCCAGGAGATCCACTCGTCCAATCACGGTGCACGAAAAAACAGCCATAAGTATAAGCCAATTAGAACCTGTTATAGAAAACCCTGGTAACACGCGGTGGGTCGGAACAAGCTTTTGGTCGCTGATTCGCAGACGGACTATACCGAGGTTAAGTTTCGTCTGCAACGCAGGCTTCGCCATCAGTGCTAAACTCTGTGTTTAGCTTGCAGCATATTTTTATGTTACCCGTTCATTTTAACGAACTATTATTTTTCTTGTGTTTATAGAATTTTTTTTTAATTGATTATGATGTCCATGAACGTCGAAACGTTGTGTACTTTTTAACCGTTTTTTTTATTTATTTATTAAATGTTTGTATTCTCGGCACGATATTGTGCTGAGAGTATTCCATTATTCCTGCGTCAACTGAATATTCCAGGCTTTCTTTCTGGTTTTTAACAGAGTCTCATCGTAGCAGGTCATATTATCAATGCCCCAGTTTGGACTGGAAATGTCAGTTGATTGTGATTAATAATGCTCATACGTTTTTTCTTGAATGTGTAGATGGAGCGCCACGTTCTTTTAGTATTGACACTGCACTGCATTTACGTGACCTTCACCTATGCTGAAGAAACCAAAGAGATGACAGTCTCAGAGTCACAACCAAATATTGTATGTATATGCACCACTAAATTAAAATCACTTCACAGCTTATGGTACCCTAAAATGGACCAAAAAGCTTGTTTAAATTTGGTGAAGTAAGCTCACTTGTGTGCTATTGCACTCAAGAGGAGAAAATGAATTTTGAAGGTTTTACTCAAAATGGTTGCTATGGCAACCAGCCACAGCCTTTTGAGGCTTTATTTTATAGCATTGACGCCAACAGTTCCTGTTCTTCTACAAAACAACATTTGACAGTCAAATAAGGATATCGTGTAAGTTTCTGTTTTGTTCTGTCCAGTGAACCTAAGTTTTGACAGTTAAGGTATCATGGTAGGTGGATTGACAGTGTTTGGAAATCGCGCTCTTACGCTGGCGCTTTGAAAGAAAACCCCATCAACCTATACATTTTCTGAAAGCTTAATAGTTATAGAATACAATCATATGTTTGAAATTTTCTAAAAAGTTATTGTCGCAGTGATATAAAAAGAAATACCCAGAAACACTGCTTTGCTTAAACTGGTTCGCTTCCTCGCGTGAATCATCGGAGCGGCGCGATTAACATCGGAAATGTTTTCTCACACATCACCCTCAAAAAGGGTGTCGGCGATTTTCCAGATGTGGTTTGGTTTTTTTTTCTACACCCTCCTAAAGTTTGATGTTCTGAACGCGGGTGTTTCCTTCCACTAAAGAGGCCATAACTCTGAAACGGAAGCGAAATTAAACAAAGCCCGACATCCTTTTTCGAAAGAAGCAATAGGGAACATACCTGCCGATTTTCAGCCAATTCCGTTGGAAGCTGACAAGCGTAAACGAACTAAAAATGTTGTTCCTTATATGCAGTTTTGTTTTATCGAGAAAAAGACGAAAAACCTTTTGCGAGATCGGTATGATTAGGTGTTAAAAATCTCCTCCGCGCTGACAGATGTCGGCATGGGTCAGTTTACCAAAACAATGGGTCATGACAACTTGAAATGAACAGACGTCTACGTTGCAGTGAAATCGTCCGAGAAGCGAAACACTACTAAGGTTTAAACAGGTTTGCATTTAAACTGCCGTGATTATTTCGTCGGCGGCATTGGTCTTATGTTGTTCGAGTTTAGACTTCTTCGTTCTCCAGACATTTTCTGAAACCATATATGCCTCGTGAAGCCAAAAAAAGGACATTTCGAAGTCGGCTAATCGAAGTCTATATCGTCTACATTTACATCTGTGCTTGACTCGGTCTCTCGCTGTGGAAGTTTCGGAATCGCGTCCGTTCTCCAGCAATTTCGTGCGACTAGCACTTGTTGTATTTTGACCTTCAGCTTCATTGGCGGGATTTGTGTCCTCGAGTTCCTTTAACCATTCTTCTAAGTTTAAAACAATGCGACCCACAGTCGCTCAGATCAGGAGCTGAAGATCTTGTTCGACGCTGAACTTGCTGGTTCCACCACATTTTCGCCTCTTCGGTTTCTTCGGAGACGAAAATGGGCAAGAAGTTTTCTTGCGAGTTTTCGTCCTGACATAAAGAGAATTTCACAAAAAGCTTGACTTGCGATGAAACAACCAGATCGATAACGGTTCGCGTGCGCAAATAAAATATCACACCGCAATTCGCATTGCATGTGACAACTGGCGGTGAATTTTAATTAGAGCTGTCAACGCGCCGTAAGAGATTTAATGAGATTCAAAAACAGTTTTTCTCTTTATCGTAACAAGTAAAAAAGCTTTTTTTCTCCATTCTTTCTGCAAATTATTATTCTCAGTCTTCTCAATTTGAACAGCGAAAAAAAGATTTTTCGAATTTTTCTTAAAAATCCACCTACCATGATACCTTAACTATTATTCACGATGCTTTTTACAGGCGTTATTTGGAAATAACCTTATTTTATACCACACCCGGTGGACATATCATCTCGTGTCACGTGACAGACGTTAAAATGTTACGATTTTTTTCAGTTTATTCCATCCCGACACTATTGGTTTTTGATTAGCCCAAGTTTCAGGAGCTCTACTTAAATACCTTGCAAAGTAGTAATGTTGGCGTCAAGTCAGTCGGTACAAAAGTAGACATTGAGAAAAACGCACTTTAAGTTTCTTACTCGAAAGATTAAGCATTTAACAGGCAAGAAATAACTGGGGGGTGGGGGAGGGAGTTGCACATTGGATCTCGAAGAAGGGAGTGCAATGGTTGTTCTATGTTCTAAAAAGTTACCACAGTTGTGGGAGATATTCCTTTTCATAAGGGAAACTAATGAGCCTGTGATGGCAATTCGCTATGTCCGCTGCTATGAGAAAAACTTATACCAATGTGTATCTTCCTTAAATTTCACAATCATCTAGAGGAAAATTCGGAAAGATCGTTTCAAAATGTTTTTGACAAGTCCTCAAGGGTCTAAAATCTTGTGTTTTCAACAAAATGAATTTTTCATGAACATCGCCATTTTTAAGGTATCATACCTCCTTAATTAGCCATGTTTTAAATGAGCAGAGGAATGGGCACAAATTTTAAAATCGACTGAATTGATAAATATGGCCAACCATCTAAAAGAGCGGTCAAACATTAGTAAGTTTTTCCAAATCTGAGAGTTTTTGGTTTAAACGCAAAGGCATGCATGGCACACTTTTAAAAATCACTAAAATAAGAGAGCTTTGTATGACGAGCGTCCCTCCAATCCATATGGACCGCGGACTGCGGACTGTGGACTGTGGACTGCGGACTGTGGACTGTGGACTGCGGCCTGTGCATTGCAGACTGCAGACTGCGGACTACGAACAGGAGACTACGAACTGGGTATAAAACACGGAGTTAGGTATAAAACGCGGACTAAGCCTTACGGACTGGGTATCAAACACGGACTCGGGTATAAAACGGACTGGGTATCAAACACTGACTCGGGTATAAAACGGGAACTGTGGACTAAATACGGCCTACCGACTGCACACCGTGCTTTTACTGACCGGTCGTAGCTAATATCACAATACATGTATAAACAAAAACAAACCCTCTCGTATGCATGTGCTTTGCGATCAATTCATTTGTTTTCTCCCCTATTGGAAAGAGAGGCCAATTTTACTTCTGCCTTACAGCTTAGGCACAAAATGCTGTCCCTAAGATTTTTGTTTTTTTAACATACCAAGCCTACCTAAACTCGAACGCACTCTCTAATCTACGATTCCTATACTACGAGTAGATTGAATCTGTTTCTCCCAACATTCCGTATTAAGCCTCCGGCGATTTGGCGGTTCGTATTCACGACTCCGTCTCAGGTTTACGCTTAACTTTTAAAGGGGCAGTGTAACGAGGATTTTCTGTTTTAGGTCAATTCTGTGCTAAAATCATAACTTTAAGGCTTTACTCATAAACAAAATGCTTCCGTGAAGCTACGACAAAGATATCAAATGGATTTTATCGGACAGGGCTAACCATAAAACCTTTTTAGGATTTTTAGAAGATGTAACATCAAAACTTGAAAAAATTGCCAATATTTTTCAAGTTTCAGTCCATTTCCATCCTTGCTATCCGTAGCGACAGGCGACAGGAAACAGTTTCAGTACCTTCAAATAGTCTTTAATGACAAAAATAGACCATTACTTTTGGAATTCAATTGATACGAAGACACCTTCTAGCTTTTTATAAAGTTCCCAAAGAGCGTGACAATGCCCCTTTAAAGTGTACACAAAGTACCAGCTACGTAGGTTCGCTTTTCCATTATTTGTGAAGGTGCTGGAGATTTTCGAGAAAGAAAATTGGCTCTTACATTGGGAAATGTATTAAGACAGAGTATGTTACAAGGTCTTGGAATTTGTTAAGTATGAGATCCATTACAATGTAGGTATGTTATACTGAGCTGTAATAGGCAACCATAACTTAGTCTATGTTGCAGGTGCGATGCCCAGATGGCAAACGCTGCCCAAACTATTGTCGGTGTTGCCCAGCTGATGCCCATGGGACCTATTTTTGTTGTCCTTTTGGGGCCGAAGCAACTTGCTGCTCCGATTTTGAATTTTGTTGCCCTCCGCGACATGCTTGCTTAATTGCACATAGAGTATGCGTGCCTTTGACGGATTCACTTGCATTGCCAGTGCAGGCCATTCTGCTAGTTAACAGTACAGACAAACGTGGCAGTGATGGTACAGCTAGTATGGACCCAAAAGATAGCAAAATCATACCTTCACAACAAGTAGAAAAACCATCAAATAGAATTGGTTTCATCAGCACCTCTGGGGACGTTTTCCCCCCTGATGAAAAATATCAGTGTCCGGATGGAACAAGCGTTTGCGAGCTATCTTCTGGAATATATGGCTGCTGCCACCTCGTCAGAGGGTATGTAAACTTTTGGCAAGAGAACTCGTGTTTTTCGGCTTTGGAAAAATTTATTTATTTATTTACTAATTTTTTTTTGTTTTTTTTTAATCCTGTTGTTTATTGTTAAAAATAACGAGGCAAAAAGGGAATAATTTTTGAGAATAAATTACTTTCGGCTAGTTTTGGCCGTGGAGGGATCCTTGTAATTTTTTTGTCTTTTTTGTTGTTGTTGCTGTTGCTTTTGTTTGTTTCATGTCCAGTTTTCTCATCTTCATCTTTTCCAGACGCCGAATATTAAAACATATCCTGCCTTGATGGAACTTTTTGCTTGAAGTATCAGACATGCTGTCAGCTGTCCGATGGAAGCCATGGCTGCTGTCCGTAATACGGCTTTTAAAAATTTAGAAACAAATAGTGAAAACAAACTTCAAATGGGAAAAGTTCGAGATAGATAACCCGGATTTTTTTTTCTTTTAATCTAAGGAACATTGTCAAACAATGGCCCAACATCTTTTAATAATGATTCCAGTGTTTTTTAAGGGGCCTTTTTATAATTTTTGAAAATAATCAATTTGATCCATTTTAAGCTGAATTAAACCTGCTTGTAGTTTTACACTAAGCAGTTTTACTTCCGCTTAAAATAGGCCATGAAAAGAACCAATTTAAAATCTTCCAAAATACGGCGACGAAGCCACTTTATAATCGAGGAGGATTGGGGAAGATATCCCTGTTGCCTGCATGGCTATCAGTGGGGCCCTCAGGCCCTAACCCCTGGGGGTACGCGTGGGGTGGGTTACAGATAAAGGCATTTTCGTCAGTTAAACTTAGGGGCCAGGAGTCGGCCGCCTGTGCTTGATTGATTGAAAATGTCTGTGTATTTTCTTGGAAAAGTGTCAGGGTGGTTCTGTTGATATTAGCACCGTTTTCATAAATCCAGGCATATATTGGGGCACAATGATTTGGGGGAGGCTGCTGCGTTAGCTGGTGTGGCCCTAAACCAGTCATGGGGAACACTTCCAGGCGACAGGTGCAAGCTTGAGTGATTTTTTGGCCATTCCCCGCCAATAATTATATAGATATATTTATATATACTCACTGGTTAAGTACTTTGAGCACTCTGGCATGGCTTAGACGATACCACAAGTGTGGGATCGTTTGAGGTTACCATATGGCTTCTACCCCATGCTGACATCAGCACTGCACTGATGAGGCCCAGAATGCTGAAACAATACTGTCTGCAGTTACTATATAATGTATATCTTTTCTTATCATTATTGTCAGCATCACTGTCGTGTCGATATATAGGGAACCTGCCATAACTCACAATTTAAAATGTGTGAATTATGGCAGGATCTTCATTTCCACAAAGTTTTTACTTTATAAACCACGAGAACGGCGTCTTTTTAAAATAGCGTACGAATGTGCTCTAAGAACAAGTTAGCATTGTACTGGGAACAATTTAATAATTTGAATAAAAATTATACCCATAATATTACTGGCAAGCTTTGTTTATTGCTTTCGTTTTACTTGGTGCTTGGTGAAGAATCTACGGCGTTACGCCGATATGTAGTTTGCTTTTGTCAACTGAGTTGATAATTTGAATTGCCAACCGTAAATAGGTTCTAAAGCTGACGTTTTCACATCTGCTCGCCGTCAGAGTGAGTCGAGGAATTATTCGACTTCTCGACTCGCTTTTAAGGCATTTTGAGAGGCTAAATGGCCAAATTTGGACAGTTTTCGGCTGTTTTAATACCATCACTTGTTTTTTCTTATAGTTTGTGAAAACATATTGCGGTGCGGAGGGGACTATTATGGAATATGTGCAATTCAACAAGATAAAGGGTGTGGTCATTTGGCCGAAATGCTTGCTTACTTAAGTCTGGACAGGAGTTTATTGCTTCACCGTAGGATTCGCACACTTTTAGTATAAGTAAAAATGCAACTTAACATCGCAATGCGCTTTCCCGTTTTTCAACTGTTTATGGTCGAAATTATAAAATTCACAAAACGTGAGATGTGAAGTGTTTGTTCGAGAACTGTTCCACTCTACATTGCCCAATGTGGCAAGAAGTTTATTTTCCTTTGCTGTTCTGCCCTTCCAAATTTGAAACCTGGGCGCTATATACCCCAAGAAGTCAGGTTGACGAAGCGAGGGTCCCTTCGCTTTTCGTCCTCTTTAGAAGGATAAGCAATACTCGGCCGATATCTCGACTGATATAGCAAAAGATTCTACGCCATTTAAACAGCAGCCAAGTTTTCAGTGACCCAGTTGGAGGGTACGCAACCCATTGCCTTTTAAGATTTGTGTCAAGCATCCTCGGGAAAAGTCTTGTTCCTGCGTTGTCCGGTCGATCTTTTTTATATATTTTGTCCCCATGATGTTCAAGAGGCTAAGCGTCTCCAGCAATGCAAAGAGAAGAGTAACATTTTGCAAGAAGGTCGACACAGGTCGACCATATCCTTCTCAAAAGTGCGTTATCCGGCGGCAAAACATCTTTGCGAGAAGTGTCTTTCTAAGTTCCCTCTGGTCCTCAAGGTGATAGCGCCCAGTCCGTTTTGATTTGTGCTTTGAAAAATTGGTTTGTGCATAAAGAAATTGGTTTGGGCTTTGAGAAATTATTCTGGGTTCTGAAATTAATTTGTGTTTTCGGAAATTGATTTGTGCTTTTGGTAACAAGATAAATCAAAAAAAGCTTAAATAATGAGAAAAAAAAACAGACAACAGTTAAATCGCAAGTGTAACCTAGCTTGCAAAACCTTGAAGCACAATTAGTCACGACACTTTACAACAATTCACATGATCTTGAATCTTTGATCGGTGGCCGGTAGCATCAAAATTACACCATAATATTTCACCTGATAAAATGCCGCTGTTCGTATGACATGCACGGATCATGTGCCAGTATTAGCCTGTGTTTACAATTGTCATGAGTTCAAACCTGGTTTAAATAATTACTAGTCAAAAGCATGTATATGTCTTTTCAAGAATCGTGGGCATCCTATGGTCACGGGCAGTCAAGAGCGCAAAATTGACTTTTTTTGTTAAGGTGGTTAAGATTCAGACAGGTCGTTGATTTTATTTTTTTATTTTTTTCTCGAAGGACACCCGCTCAGGTCAAAGATACCTTTTTCACAAGCACATTATCGGCAAAACATCCTTGGGATAAGTGTGTTACGCCGGAAAATGTGTTAACTAACCGCACAATACATGATGTAACATTAAAGCAACATGAAAGTATTTTTGATGCAAAATGGAACATTAACTCGAATTTAAACAACTTTTGACGCATAACTGAAGTAACAATTACATGTATGTAACAGCTTTTTAACGCAAAATGTAACAACGTCTTTATCACGAAAATGGTGCATTACCCGCATGAGATACGTAGGTAAAATATTGTCCTCGGATTCTTAAGTTCCCTATACTCAGTGAAGTAGCGTGACTTGAGCTATCTTTCGAAGAAAGAACTTTGAGATTTTCAAAATAATTGTTTAAATTTCGAGATGTTTGCTGGCAAAAAACAGACGACTCCAATTAGATTTAGTCGACCTGTTAAGAGTAGTCCATCGGGTAGAGTCCATTGACAAGAGGTCAGTGTTTTGTACGTTGCCCGTGATATATCACCTGAGAAAATTCTGCTGTATGTGTGATACGCACCCAAGATGGTCGAGTATTAGCTTGTGTTTTCTATTTTCTCGAAGCTCAATCCTATGATCAATTTTGCACTGATGCCATCAGCATGTATAATTTCTTTGGCGGATTATGCCGAGGAAATTTAGGCTTCTTACAGCATTATGCTAACAGCAAGTTAATGATCGGACAATTTAAAAATAAAACATACACCACAAGATAGTAATTACTGTCACTGTCACGAGTTTAATAGCAAGGATCCATGAAAGCGTGTTTACGTGCGTGGGAATTTTACTTGGCTGGCCCAATTTACATTGAAAACAAGGCACCTCACTTCACCCAATTGAGACCCTCGCATAATCAAACGGCTCAAGCATATGGCTCTTTCTGTTTTTTGTTATCTCAGTTTTGTTATTATCATTATCATTATCATACTATTATCATTATTATCATTATTATTATTATCATTATCATTATTATATTATGTGCGAAGATTTGTAAATAACTTTTTGGGGAGGTTTTAATAAAGGTTATAGCAACAAAAATATTATTGAATTTAGCCATAAAAAACTGCGAAAAAGATTTTCTTAAAACATTTAAGAAATTTCGTGTTCTCAAGAAGTGTTTCGGGAAATATGACAGCCTCGTTTATGAAACGCTATTCATCAAAGAATTGAGGCCTAGCCTTAACACTCAGAGTGGCTCCATCATAGCCTGCGTTGCAGACGAAACTAAACCACGGTATAGTCCGTCTGCGAATCAGCGACCAAAAGCTTGTTCCGACCCCCCTCGTGTTACCAGGGTTTTCTATAATAGGTTCTAATGGGCTTATGCATATGGCTGTTTTTTCGTGCACCGTGATTGGACGAGTGGATCTCGTGGAACCATGGTTACGCTCTCGATGAATACCAGATACACAAAACAAACACGGCGGCGATCACGGAATTACCTGGAGAGGCATAATTAAATGTTAAAAGTTTTACTGAAATGTTGTTCGGAGTTGCTAACGCAATGGTTTGTTTATTTTCTTTGCCGCTTTGAACGTTCGGTTACCATTCACAGCCCCACAGGATTTACATTTTAGGCACTTCTCATGTATGTATGTTTTAGTTTAGAATGAACAATATCCGCGACAATCGGCAGGCATCGAAAGATGAAAGATTTTCCAAAACTGGCAGGGAGATTAACAAAGACATCGGTTGCCCCAAAACGACTTTCACAGATTCTCGTTGTTCGGGAAGATTGTCAGATAGTTCGAACTGCTTTTCACCGCTTCAAACGCTAATTCCGTGATCACCGCCGTGTTTGTTTTGTGTATCTGGTATTCATCGAGAGCGTAACCATGGTTCCAGGAGATCCACTCGTCCAATCACGGTGCACGAAAAAACAGCCATAAGCATAAGCCAATTAGAACCTATTATAGAAAGCCCTGGTAACACGCGGTGGGTCGGAACAAGCTTTTGGTCGCTGATTCGCAGACGGACTATACCGAGGTTTAGTTTCGTCTGCAACGCAGGCTACTCCATCAGTGCTAAACTCTTAGTTTAGCTTGCAGCATATTTTTATGTTACCCGTTCATTTTAATGAACTATTATTTTTCTTGTGTTTATAGAATTTTTTTTTTACTTGATTATGACGTCCATGAACGTCGAAACGTTGTGTACTTTTTAACCGGTTTTTTTTAATTTTTTAAATGTTTGTATCCTCGGCACGATATTGTGCTGAGAGTATTCCATTATTCCTGCGTCAACTGAATATTCCAGGCTTTCTTTCTGGTTTTTAACACAGTCTCATCGTAGCAGGCCATATTATCAATGCCCCAGTTTGGACTGGAAATGTCAGTTGATTGTGATTAATAATGCTCATACGTTTTTTTCTTGAATGTGTAGATGGAGCGCCACGTTCTTTTAGTATTGACACTGCTCTGCATTTACGTGACCTTCACCTATGCTGAAGAAACCAAAGAGATGACAGTCTCAGAGTCACAACCAAATAGTGTATGTATATGCACCATTAAATTAAAATCACTTCACAGCTTATCTTAAGGTGATATGGTACCCTAAAATGGACCAAAAAGCTTGTTTAAATTTGGTGCAGTAAAGCTCACTTGTGTGCTATTGCACTCAAGAGGAGAAAATGAATTTTGAAGGTTTTACTCAAAATGGTTGCTATGGCAACCAGCCACAGCCTTTTGAGGCTTTATTTTATAGCATTGACGCCAACAGTTCCTGTTCTTCTACAAAACAACATTTGACTAGTCAAATAAGGATATCGTGTAAGTTTCTGTTTTGTTCTGTCCAATGAACCTAAGTTTTGACAGTAAACTATTATTCTCAATGCTTTTTACAGGCGTTATTTGGAAATAACCTTATTTTATACCACACCCGGTGGACATATCATCTCGTGTCACGTGACAGACGTTAAAATGTTACGATTTTTTTCAGTTTATTCCATCCGACACTATTGGTTTTTGATTAGCCCAAGTTTCAGGAGTTCTACTTAAATACCTTGCAAAGTAGTAATGTTGGCGTCAAGTCAGTCGGTACAAAAGTAGACATTGAGAAAAACGCACTTTAAGTTTCTTACTCGAAGGATTAAGCATTTAACAAGCCAGAAATAGCTGGGGCTGGGGGTGGGGGGGGGGGTTGCAGATTGGATCTCGAAGAAGGGAGTGCAATGGTTGTTGTATGTTCTAAAAAGTTACCACAGTTGTGGGAAATATTCCTTTTCATAAGGGAAACTAATGAGCCTGTGATGGCAATTCGAGGCAAAACTTTTCACAACTAATCATACCAATCGAGTTGTGCATGTCTCAGTTTAAGCTTTTTTCTAAATAGTTTCGTTTATATATGTTGATACTAATCTATATTTTTGGTCACGTTCCTGTAGTAAACAGCCGTTGCTATGTCCGCTGCTATGGGAAAAACTTATACCAATGTGTATTTTCCTTAAATTTCACAATCATCTAGAGGAAAATTCGGAAAGATCGTTTCAAAATGTTTTTGACAAGTCCTCAAGGGTCTTAAATCTTGTGTTTTCAACAAAATGAATTTTTCATGAACATCGCCATTTTTAAGGTATCATACCTCCTTAATTAGCCATGTTTTAAATGAGCAGAGGAATGGGCACAAATTTTAAAATCGACTGAATTGATAAATATGGCCAACCATCTAAAAGAGCGGTCAAACATTAGTAAATTTACCAAATCTGAGAGTTTTTGGTTTAAACGCAAAGGCATGCATGGCACACTTTTAAAAATCACTAAAATAAGAGAGCTTTGTATGACGAGCGTCCCTCCAATCCATATGGACCGCGGACTGCAGACTGTGGACTGTGGACTGCGGACTGTGGACTGTGGACTGCGGCCTGTGCATTGCGGACTGCAGACTGCGGACTACGAACTGGAGACTACGAACTG
This sequence comes from Platygyra sinensis, assembly GCA_019787425.1. Classification (NCBI taxonomy): domain Eukaryota; kingdom Metazoa; phylum Cnidaria; class Anthozoa; order Scleractinia; family Merulinidae; genus Platygyra; species Platygyra sinensis. The sequence continues at coordinate 16,562 of JAHPZR010000128.1, read as the reverse complement.
GGTATAAAACACGGAGAGTTAGGTATAAAACGCGGACTAAGCCTTACGGACTGGGTATCAAACACGGACTCGGGTATAAAACGGGAACTGTGGACTAAATACGGCCTACAGACTGCACACCGTGCTTTTACTGACCGGTCGTAGCTAATATCACAATACATGTATAAACGAAAACAAACCCTCTCGTATGCATGTGCTTTGCGATCAATTCATTTGTTTTCGCCCCTGCTGGAGAGAGAGGCCAATTTTACTTCTGCCTTACAGCTTAGGCACAAAATGCTGTCCCTAAGATTTTTGTTTTTTTAACATACCAAACCTACATAAACTCGAACGTACTCTCTAATCTACGATTACTACAAGTATAAATATATCAATATATTTTTGATTGAATCTGTTTCTCACAACATTCCGTATTAAGCCTCCGGCGATTTGACGGCTCGTATTCACGACTCCGTCTCAGGTTGACGCTGAACTTTTAAGGGGCACTGTCACGAGGAGTTTGCGCGCTGTTTTAGGTCAATTCTGTGCCAAAATCATTACGTAAGCCTTCACTCATAAACAAAATACTTCTGTAAAGCTACGACGAAGATATCAGGTGAATTTTGTCACAGAGGGCTAACCATAATAAACTTCTTGAGGATTTTTTGAAGACGTAGCATCAAAACTTGAAAAACTTGGCCAATTTTCTTAAGTTTCAATCCATTTCCATCTTTGCTATCCGTAGCGACAGGCGACAGGAAACAGTTTCAGTACTTTCAAATAGTCTTTATGGCAAAAATAGACCATTACTTTTGGAATTCAATTGATGCGAAGACACCCTCTAGCTTTTTATAAAGTTCCCAAAGAGCGTGACAATGTCCCTTTAAAGTGCACACAAAAGTACCAGCTACGCAGGTTCGCTTTTCCATTATCTATGATCGCCATTTTTGCTAACAAGTTGGTTAAAATAGTGCGCTGGAGATTTTTGAGAGGGAAAATTGGCCCTTGAATTGGCAATTGTATTAAGACAGAGCATGTTACAAGATCTTGCAATTTGTTAAGTAGGAGATCCATTACAATGTAGGTATGTTATACTGAGCTGTAATAGGCAACCATAACTTAACCTATGTTGCAGGTGCGATGCCCAGATGGTAAACGCTGCCCAAACTATTGTCGGTGTTGCCCAGCTACAGCCCGTGGGTCCTATTTTTGTTGTCCTTTTGGGGCCAGAGCAACTTGCTGCTCCGATCGTAAATATTGTTGCCCCCCGGGATATGCTTGCTTAATTTCACGTGGAGTATGCGTGAGTTTGAGGGATTCACCTGCATTGCCAGTGCAAGCCATTCTGCTAGTTAACAGTACAGACAAACGTGGCAGTGATGGTACAGAAGGTATGGACCCAACGGTTAGCAAAATCATACCTTCACAACAAGTAGAAACAGCATCGAAGAGAAATGGTTTCATCAGCACCTCTGGGAACGTTTTCTCTCCTGATGAAAAATATCAGTGTCCGGATGGAACAAGCATTTGCGAGCTATCGTCTGGAATATATGGCTGCTGCCACCTCGTCAGAGGGTATGTAAACTTTTGGCAAGAGAACTCGTGTTTTTTTTTGGCTTTGGAAAAATTTATTTATTTATTTATTTATTTATTTATTTATTTTGTTTTATTCCTGTTGTTTATTGTTAAAAATAACGAGGCAAAAAGGAAATAATTTTTGAGAATAAACTACTTTCGGCTAGTTTTGGCCGTGGAAGGATCCTTGTAATTTTTTTGTCTTTTTTGTTGTTGTTGCTGTTGCTTTTGTTTGTTTCATGTCCAGTTTTCTCATCTTCATCTTTTCCAGACGCCGAATATTAAAACATATCCTGCCCTGATGGAACTTTTTGCTTGAAGTATCAGACATGCTGTCAGCTGTCCGATGGAAGCCATGGTTGCTGTCCGTAATACGGCTTCAAATTTAGAAAAATATAGTGGAAACAAACTTCAAATGGGAAAAGTTGGAGATAGATAACCCGGATTTTTTTTTCTTTTAATCTAAGGAACATTGTCAAACAATGGTCCAACATCTTTTAAAAATTAATTCCAGTGTTTTTTAAGGGGCCTTTCATAATTTTTGAAGATAATCAATTTGATCCATTTTAAGCTGAATATGCTTGTAGTTTTAAACTAAGCAGTTTTACTTCCGCTTAAAATAGGCCATGAAAAGAACCAATTTAAAATCTTCCAAAATACGGCGACGAAGCCACTTTATAATCGAGGAGGTTGGGGAAGATATCCCTGTTGCCTGCATGGCTATCAGTGGGGCCCTCAGGCCCTAACCCCTGGGGGTACGCGTGGGGTGGGTTACAGATAAAGGCATTTTCGTCAGTTAAACTTAGGGGCCAGGAGTCAGCCGCCTGTGCTTGATTGATTGAAAATGCCTGTGTATTTTCTTGGAAAAGTGTCAAGGTGGTTCTGTTGATATTAGCACGATTTTCATAAATCCAGACATATATTGAGGCACAATGATTTGGGGGAGGCTGCTGCGTTAGCTGGTGTGGCCCTAAACCAGTCATGGGGAACACTTCCAGGCGACAGGTGCAAGCTTGGGTGATTTTTTGGCCATTCCCCGCCAATAATTATATAGATATATTTATATATGCTCACTGGTTAACTACTTTGAGCACTCTGGCATGGCTTAGACGATACCACAAGTGTGGGATCGTTTGAGGTTACCATATGGCTTCTACCCATGCTACATCAGCACTGCACTGATGAGGCCAGAATGCTGAAACAATACTGTCTGCAGTTACTATATAATGTATTTGTTTTCTTATCATTATTGTCAGCATCACTGTCGTGTCGATATATAGGAAACCTGCCATAACTCACACAATTTAAATTGTGCGAATTATGGCAGGATCTTATTTCCACAAAGTTTTTACTTTATAAACCACGAGAACGGCGTCTTTTTAAAATAGCGTACGAATGTGCTCTAAGAACAAGTTAGCATTGTACTGGGAACAATTTAATAATTTGAATAAAAATTATGCCCATAATATTAATGGCAAGCTTTGTTTATTGCTTTCCTTCTACTTGGTAGTTATCTTATTGGTTGTGAATAAAGCTAAGTGAGTACGTTTCTAAAGGATCTATGGTGTTGCATCGATATGTAATTTGCTTTTGTCAACTGGGTTGATAATTTGAATTGCCAACCAAAAGCTGACGTTTTAGCGTCTGCTCGCCGTCAGGGTGAGTCGAGGAATTATTCGACTTCTCGACTCGCTTTTCAGGTATTCTCGGAGGCTAAATGGCCGAATTTGGACAGTTCTCGGCTGTTTTAATACCATCACTTTAAGTTTTTTCTTATCCATCCTGAGTTCGTGAAATCATATTTCGACTTGGAGGGGACTATTATGGAATGCAAGATAAAGGGTGTGGTCATTTGGCCGAAATGCTTGCTTACTTAAATCTGGACAGGAGTTTATTGCTTCACCGTAGGATTCGCACACTTTCAGTACAAGTAAAAACGCAACTTAATATCGCAGTGCGCTTTCCCGTTTCTCAACTGTTCATGGCCGAAATTATAAAATTCACAAAACGTGAGATGTGAAGTGTTTGTTCGAGAACTGCCCCACTCTAGAGTGCCCAATGTGGCAAGAAGTTTATTTTCCTTTGCTGTTCTGCCCTTCCAAATTTGAAACCTGGGCGCTATATACCCCAAGAAGTCAGGTTGACGGAGCAAGTTGTACAAGATTATTAGTTGTTGCTGCCACAAGTATTCGTATTTTTAAATTTTCAAATAATTTGCTCATTAGACCAGTTCAGTCCATGAGGCCATTTTAACTAGTTGGACAATTCAGCTAGTTAGACAATTTCTACCAGATGGACCATTTTACCGAGTAAGGCCATTTTCACCAGTTGGACCTCCCTATCAAGTTGGGCTATTTTAAGCAGTTGGACCATTAAATCTGATAAAACCGTTTTAACGCCGGGGTTGGACCATTTTAACCAGTTGGATCATTTTAACCTGTGTGATCATTTTAACTGGCAGTAAACTTAACTTGACATGTTCACGAACATGAGGTAACAAATTTAGAATAACACACGATTTCAAATTTCTATGGAATGTCTTTATTTTGACGGCAGCAACGACCCCCATTCAGTCCAAAATGATTCCAAGGATCTGCCTGACAAATATTTTTCTTTTGTCCCGGATGGGTATACTTGATACTAGTGGCGGAAAATCCATTGGTGGGATCTTTCTGCACAGCGTTACAAGTCTTGAGATATGTGGTTCGAGGACGACGTGGACGAATTGACGTGTATTAGGTGCGTGCGTTCGTATGATCTTTGTGAAGCCCTCGAATCTTGGATATTTGACACTGAGCTGTGTGCGTGTAAGTTTATTTTTTAACTCTTTCGAAAACTTGCAGAACTGGATCATTTAACTTGTTCTGTCCCTGCGTTTTAAGCAGCAGGATCCTGCTTTGCATCACCTTAGACACTGAGACCTGTAAAACCAAGTGGTACATGATGATGCGTATTCTCCAGATGAATATGCTTTAATGCGCATTAAAACACCTTGGAAGGGTTGTTGCCCAGAATGACTGCAGTTAACAGTTGTTTGAAAGGGAATTTTGCACCCAATTTAGGAATTTTTGGAAAGAAGGCCTGACGACCAGCTACGTTACCTACTCTTTGTGAGAAAGGTGTGGCTTGTTTAACATCCCCAGCTAGCCCGGCTAACCAATCACATGCTAAAATTATAACAATTTGGAGAACAGTTTTCCAAAACATGAAAGCAAATAATATATATTAGAACCCTTTTTCTCCTCATAAGTGAAACTCATCAAGCATACTCAAAGCTACAACTTAGTAGAGACATTGAAGATGGACTATCTGTTTCATTCCACAGCTCCTGGTTATAACACCTGTTATTTAGAATATCAACCAGGAAATCAATGGTGTAAACTCTGATCTCTGTTGAGAACAACAATTATAAAGAAATATTGAGCCATGCCTAGATAAATAATGCAACATAAATTACAAGGATCAAGGCAAAGATCCTTGAATAAATCAAGGTCGATAGCCTCGATGTATGACATTACTCTGTAAAAATACAGTAATCTACTAGGCACGAGAAGGTAAAAATAATGACATCAATGTGACCTACAACTGCAAAAAAATAAATTGAGTTAAAATAGATACAAATACCATAAAAACAACTGGGTTTCCCTTAGTGTTTGAGATGGTGCTTTATTATATGGCTAGGTTCGTGAGCGGGCAAGATGAACCAAATCCTGCACTGTGATTGGCTACCTGAGCGGGCAAGATGGAGCTATCTTGCCCACTTGGGACTACCCGCTGTATCCCGCAAGAAAAATCTCCTTAAAAGCCATATAATAAATCCTTTATTGACCAAGCTTGTTCGGTTAAGATGGCTCAATATTGGCCTCTTTCTGTTTTTGTGTGTTTATGGACCTCGATTCGGTCTCCATCTTTAAACATGATATCTTGACCTCACACTTGGTCAATAACCCAATTTATTATAAGGCTAGCTCCATGAGAAGGCAAGATGAATCAAATCCTGCACTGTGATTGGCTACCCGAACGGGTAAGATGGAGCTATCTTGCCCGCTCGGGACTACCCTCCGTGTCCGGCACAAAAAATTTCCCTGAAAGCCCTATAGTAAATCCTTTATTGTCCAAGCTTGTTTGGTCAAGATGGTTGGATATTGGCCTCATTCTTTTTTTGCGTGTTTATGGACCTCGACTTCATCTCGCCTCGGTCCATAAACTCGCAAAAAAAAAAAGAACTTGGCCAATAACCAGAGATTGGCTTGGCCAGGTTCTTTTTTTGGGTATTTATGGACTGAGACGGAGTCGAGGTCCAGTCCATAAACAAGCAAAAAAAAGAAGAACGAGGCCTATATCCAGCAATCTTGACCGAAAAGGCTTGGTCTATATAGGATTTATTATATGGCTTTCGAGGAAATTTTTCTTGCGGGATGCAGCAGGTAGTCCTGAACAGGCAAGATAGCTCCTTATTATATGGCTACAATAGTATGCATGCTCTGATTGGCTGCTGAGCAGGCAAGATTTTCTTGTAATGGCCAGGCATCATGAAAATTTTTTTCCAGTGTTCAATTTGCCCTAGATCTTGGCGTAACAAAAACAAAAAATTGTCTCATTTTCAAAGAAACTGTTTCTACCGCCCCTTCTGGTTTCGATCGCACGGCCACAGTTGTCTCTGTTCAGTGAACATGACCTTGAATGACCTCTTGCGCGCGCAACGGATATTGGAAAACGTTTCCAGTTTTTTTTTTTTTTTTTTCAATGCTAAAAAGGCCATATAATAAAATAATAATTTATTATCTTCGTCCGTTCGGTCATTACAGGGAAATCTCTGACCCCGGCCATGATGTATTGACTGAGGTCTGAGATTTCCCTGTAATGACCTCGCTTGGCTCGGCAGTGGATGCAAGAATGATGGAATGGAGGTTAAGAGAAGGCTTGATGTCCTTCATGTACAACATCTCGTAGACTAAGCAATCAAACTTGCTGTAACATTTCCTCAGAACTTTGAAAAGGTGGTCAGCCTTTGTTCTGTTGTTGCCTTGCTGTGTTTCAAGGTTTTTCCCGATGGCTGAATAACGGTGTTCACTTATGCGTTGATGTAAGTGTCGGGCAGTGAACCTGACATAATTTGCACCACACAAATCACATTAAAATATAGAAGTATACAACGCATTGAGTGTTAACGATCGGGGACTTGTTTTCCTTGACACTCAGTGTTTGTGAGCGCTTTAGAAGATTAGAATATACAAAGTTATGTACTGAGTCAACTGACTGTGTTTGATGTTTTAAAAATACACCAATGCATTTATGTAATACCAAACTCTAGTTAATTCTTACCGGCTAGTTGTTGTTAACGTACAACACAAAGTCGACTTGTACATTAACTTGCGTGTATTAAAAAGCCAATTTTCGCAGCAAATGACGATTGCAGAAGAAAAAAATATAGTCGAACCTGAAGACTTAAGTGATAGAGACGAAAACAGGTTACGTTCGCATCGTGTCCGAGACGAACCGGCGAGCCGATTTGAGTTTCTTCGTTTGGTTTCAGTGTTCGGATGCCTCCGATATGCGGGGCTTTTTACAGGTTTCTTTGCCCCGGGGGCGGGGAAATAAGCCATCTTTTAACACTAGGTAAATGTTAAATTCCCCGCTATGTCCCGGGGGTCGGGGGCCGGGGTTTCAATTGACTGATGCATAAGTGATGGATTCATATGTTTAGCGGTTCGTTTGGCTCGCTTGGCTCGGCAGCGAATGCAAGAACGAAGTATAAGTTGTATTGCGTCAATTGTTGGGTTCATATATTTAGCGGCTCGTTTGGCTCGGCAGTGAGATCCACTGCCGAGCAAACGAGCCAGACGAGCCATCGATCTCAATGCGGTACATAAAGAGCGTATGAGCAAACGAGCCGGCTCGTTTGGTGCATGGTTAAAAGTGGCCCTGTACTCTGTAGTTTAGCCATATCTTGCCCGCTCGGGTAGCCAATCTCAGCGCAGGATTTGATTCATATTGACCGAACAGGCCTGGTCAGTAACCCATATGTCTTGTTTACCGACAAAAAAAGTCAAACTTTAGACGAAAATAGCGAGAAAATGGTAACAGGTGCAATGGGGTGCGACGTCTTAGAAAAAAAAAACATAATAACTATTCTAGAAAACGATGATACATTTTTCTTGGTTGAAAACTCCATTGCTTGGGAGCAAGGAATGGTTGATTATGCACACCGTAAATCGTGACCACGATCCTCCATTTTGCAAATGGACTCTGCTACAATTGAATCCCAATGGGGGCAGGTAAATTCGACATAAAGGTCTAAAAAAGGAACACATTTAATCTTTAGATCCTTACCTTTCTTTTCCTTCAAGCACCTGGATAACCAAACTCGTTCATGCCGAGAAAACTGGCGAAGAAATCCTATCAATCCTGTTTTCGTCTCGAGTGACGATTCCTTCCATCGACTTACACGAAAACACACGCTCCCGATTGGTTAATTAGTTCTACCGTAATGCAGTTCGGTGCGTGTCCAACCTGGTCTCGGGAAGGGCAGCCTATATAACCTCTTGCACTCAGCTTGGGTAACCCTACACCCCGCCATACGCAAGATTTCGTTCTACGTCAGAGTAATGAAGGTGATTTGTGAAGGATTGGCTAAAACAGGAACCACCAGCTTAGCGAAAGCTTTGCAAGTTCTTTGATACAACGTGTACGACTTCCAAGAGCATTATGAATTTCACTTCCAGCAATGCCTGGATAGCTTTGAGACTGGTTGCCACCCAAACTTTAAAGAGATTTATCAAGGGGCAGTCGACGCCGTCACCGATGTTCCCCCAGCGTTTTGGTTCGCGATTTCAGCCGTTTACCCAGAAGCCAAAGTTATCCTAACATTCCGAGATTCCGAAGATGCTTGGCTGAAAAGCTGGAAAGAACATCTTCAATTGGGCTCAATTGTTCACGTTTTACACTAAACCTCTCTTCATTGTCGTATCTTGGATGAGAAAAGCCAAACATTTTGTCCACACCTTGCACCAAGCGGTTTATGGAAGCTTCAATCCTGAGGCTACAGCTCTCTATAGGGTGAAATACCGGCAACACAACGAGAGAGTTCAAGCCGTCATCCCCGCTGAAAAGCTTCTTGTTTTCAATGTGAAACAAGGATGGAAGCCATTGTGCGAATTCCTCGGATGCGACATGCCTTCGACCCCATTTCCTCGAGCAAATGTGGCCCATTCCGATACAAAGAAGAGAAACTCACAGTTTGGAAAGACCGTGAGATCCGTAGCCTACATTATATTTTTCTTAGTCTTTCTTCTTGCTGCTGTTTTTGTTGTTCGTATTATCAGTTAAAAGATTTTGAAATATTTCTTTACTGAAATCACTCACAAATGCTCGTTTGCTTCAGTCAATCTTTCCAATTCCGGGATTTTCAGCGAACTTGAGAGCCGCTATTGTCTATTTACATCGCTCAAGACGCAAGTCACGCAAGTCGTAATCGTTTGTTCGTGACCCTGCATTGTGAAGGCTTACTTTCGTCAAGTTAAGCATGTCTGTTGTTACGTTTGTTAAGACGCACTTCAAATGCATTTATAGAAGGAGTAATCTTTATCTATACCTAATGGAGATCTTTGTTTGCGTTCCCTGACGCAAATTTCTGATGAGAAGTTCAGAACAGGTCGATAAAAGATCGACTAATACACTAAAGAAATAGGGAAGATATTTGTTTACAAACATTGTTTTTGTTATTTAAATGTTCAAAACGTAAAACAAAAAACTATTTGTTTCACCAGCCAATAGTTCTCTGGTTGGCATATTAATAACAACAGGCGACGTTACTGATATCTTTCCTATTGAATGAAATTATCCACGATTCGCGCAATATTTGAAGCCTTGATTCACTGAAACAACCTCATTAGCGCTCCAAGACGCCTAGTAAGCCACACCTTCAGCACCTTTGTTTTTGCCGTTACATGCGAGAGTTCGCTATTATATTTTATTCTGAGCATGTCGAAGCGAAGGAAATCACTGCGAAACTACTCAAGATAATAAACATACTTTCAGGAACACAACTTAAAGTAAAGCAATAAGATTTCGCCTCACCCATGCAATATCAATAATTTTGATGACATCGACACTGGCGGAGGCTGGCTTGGGTCCTTTTAACATCGTCAGCATCTTACGTCGATTTTACCTGTCCATTTTACAAACTCGTGATAAGAGCTCATTCCTACAAACTATATAGAACGTTTTTTGCTCCCCGAAAGTAACGACCCCTCGAAAGTTACGATCCCCCGAAATTAACGAGCCCCAAAGCTGCTAACATTAAGGACCCTCGTTACTTTCGGAAGTGTATGGTATGCGAATGGTAAAGTACCAAAGAGATCGTTCATCACCAAAGACGAGTTTCACATATAATTACTGGTGAATTGATTCCCGCAGAAAGCAGCTAGATCTGAGTTCCTTACGTTATTTTCCATGATCGTAATTGCTTTGAAAAGACACCTCGATGAGCCAAGGCCAATGTTGGATGGGTGATGTGAAACGTTTTATGCCTCTGTACAAACAAGCCACTTCTCAGCCGTATGGGTATTTAGTGGTGGACCATCACCCACAAACCCCATTGGAAATACGCTTTCGTTTTAATGTATTGAAAGATGAACCAGGGTATATTGGAGTTCTACAACCCATCAAACAACGCTAAATCATGTAAATACAGGTGTTTAATGAAACTGTTAAAGCATATTTTTGAAAGTATGTATTGTTTGAATTATGACAAACAGCATCAACAGTTTTCACTCTCCAGGAACCCGTTGTTCTTTAAACAGCCTGTTCAGCAGAAATCGCCTCTCGTGAATGGCCAGTTCTGTAGATTCTAACCAGTCTATAGCCAGATTTTCCAACAACACATCTCTCAGGCCTTCTCTGTAAAGAGGAAGCAGGCTATTGTACCCCTTAACAGCTGCCACTTCCCCTGAATCGCCAATTTTCTGAAACTCGGTTATCAAGGCTTCAAGTTTTTCCTTATGTCGCTCCTTGACTTCATCTCGAATGCTTACCTATGGATTTTTTCTTCACCTTCTCCCCCCTCTGGCTCTTCATCTTCATCCTTCTCTGGTTCGTTGTGTTCTTTGTCCTCTGATTCGTCCTCTGGTTCTTCATATTCATCATCCTCATCGTGTTCATCCTCTTCCACTATCTGTTCATCATCACTAACGTCCCTCTCATTGTACTCCATTGTGAGCTGTATGGTCTGACCAAACGTCTCACAACACACTTCCTTTTATAAATTTTTCAGTGTGTTGGGTGTTCTAAGGCCACCCCTTAGGGTCCAAAGGTCAAAACCACCCCTTAGGGTCCAAAGGTCAAAACCACCCCTTCGGGTCCAAAGGTCAAAGTCACCGCCTTAGGGTCCAAAGGTCAAAGCCCCCTATTTTGACCGCGCGTGGTCCAGGCTCCAGACCAAGACAACTTCACCACCAGGACGCTCACCTCAAGGGCCCCCTGCTTAAGACCAAGGGCCCTCCTTAAGACCAAGAGATGGATAGATAGATAGATAGATAGATAGATAGATAGATAGATAGATAGATAGATAGATAGATAGATAGATAGATAGATAGATAGATAGATAGATAGATAGATAGATAGATAGATAGATAGATAGATAGATAGATAGATAGATCACTTTATTTACACTCAGTCGAATACAAGTCAAATACCTACAAATGTTAATGAAGAGGACCAGACTTTTAAATTTGAACTAGAACCACTACGTGGAACTTACCGGGGCCCAGTGGGACACCGGATTCCATAGTTAATCTTCGTACTCTTTCCTCCCCCTTCTGTGGAGGCTAATACTGACTTATTTTACATTCAGAGACAGTTTGAACACCTGCTTAGATGTAAGTAATGTACCAGTCAAATCGAAGCTTAAACATTCCCCCCCCCCCCTCGAGCATACCCCGGGCATTTGACGCCTCTTCCTGCCAAGGAGGGAGGGCATTTGATCACCACTCATAGGGGGTGGGGAAT
>JAHPZR010000127.1:55000-60000 GCA_019787425.1 Platygyra sinensis | reverse complement strand
GTAATTGTGATTAGTGGCCAGACACATGAAATGGATTGTTATGATAATTGTAAGCCGAATGTGGGTTAAGACTGAATGTCAGTTGGAGCATTTAATAAGTAAAATGTTGAGCTATTTTTACAAAGATGTTTGATTCGCGACAGAGCTCCTTTAAGTGAAACGTGGCCACCAGCCATTCTGTATATAACTGCTGTTACTCTATCAGAATCGGTCTGATAAAAAAACTCAAAGCACATATACAGAATAATACAGTACGAAAAACGGTTAAAACTTTTCCAGAAGTTGCAACTCTGTAGCTAGGGTAGCCCTCTTAAGATAACAGTGCTGCAACGGTTTGCCGCCGCTCATGAAAATCAGGAGCTGATAGCTTAGGAAGTAGTCTAAGACTAAAACTTTTGTAATTAGAAGAATAACAAGTGAAAGTATTTGATTTGTGGATTTCTTCAAACCCTTACTAATCTCTTGTATGATTCCCTGGACCTACATGCGCGCCACTCCTGGTAGGGTTTAAACCAGATCTTGATTTCGGTTGTTACAAACTGTGCAAAGGTTTTATTATGATGACATGAACTTGCTTATTTAATTTTAGTTGCTGATCAACCAGAGGAAGCAGACATTATTCCTGGTTATGAACTTACATCTGCAAGGCTGAAAGAGTTTCTTTATAGCCTCCCCAGCGCGATCTGCAAAGTCGCCATTGGCATTGACAACGAAAGTCGCGATACATGGACCAAATTCCCCACCTATTTCCATTCTGGCACTGAGGATAAACCATTGCCTTATCATCTTGAAGACGGTAAAAGCGAATTTTACAAATGTGCGTTGGTAGTAATGACGATTGAACTTTGGTATTGGCTGTTGTAATGCACTACATAACATAATATTCCCAAGAGAAATTCCCGTTTATCAGAACTGAATAGTCTCTCGAAAAGAACTGAGATTTTATGTCATATCTAGTAAGGAAATCAAAGCGCAGACCAAAAAGTAACATGTACTATTTATTTAATTTTCGTAGAGGTTTCTTAATATTACTACTATTCATAATTACTGTAGCATTCTTTGTTAGCAACTTGACATAAAGTTAGAAAGTTGTAAGTCCTTGAACTGACGATGGTTACTTAATTATCCGGAACATGTTTTCTAAACTCACACGTCGTGTCGTGTTTTTAATTGTTTAACATCTATTCTAATACTACGAAATTTCAAACATGAGTTTTGAAACATCGGTAACTGAGTTTGTATGTGTCTGAAGTACGAGGAGGAAAACAAACACAGATATAATTGTTAAATGGACTTAGAGAAGCAGTGAACGAATATCTTCCTAGGTTGTATTTCCTTTAAATCTTAAAGTTTTCTGTAAGGGAACGGTCTGCTTATTAAAAGAGACATTCTCACTCGTTTTTGCCTAAAGTGAAAGGTCTTTTTCCCACAGAGTCAGCCGTGTTGTATGGAGCTCTCCGTGCTGAAGGATCAGAAGAACCCGCAGCCATTGGAGTCCTCGCCTACTACATTCCAAGCATCGGCAAAACACTTGGTGTGATGTGGTCTAATCCTTATTCTGACTCAAATACGTGGAATATTCGTCTGTACGATGGACAAAAACTGCCCGACTCTGATATGTTAGATGATCTGCGCGACCATGGTGCTATGGGGGCAGGTAAAAAGAGTGAAGTTCTGGTTTAAAAGTTACCGGCGAGCTTTCCAGCGCCGACTCGAGTGAAGTTACGTTGGAGATTCATGTTAAACCTGACCGCAGAAATGCGTTCAGGAAAACCAGCATGCTTGCATAACTAGCTCGCATAACCGGTTTTACAGATCGCATTGTGTAGTAAGTTTAGTGAGAGGATGCTGTTTAGCACGATAATCGTTCGCTATATAAATAATCTGTGGGTTAAGTATAAACAAGTGTGCTAGTAGGTAGAAAATGAGAGGTGTCGTTAATTGCTCTGTTCTTTAACAATTTTGACGCTGAGGCTAACGTTACTTTTTTCACATTCTGAGCCTAAAACGTTATTAACTGAGATGCTCCCAAGTTAGTTTGAAAAAGCCATAGAGAAAAACGGCTCGATTAATCCCAGTTTTCGATCATGGCGTTTTTTATAGTTTAGTGTTTTCAACAGTTCTAAATCAAAGACATTCAGACACAAACAGGGATGTCTTACAACGAACCACGGGTTAAGAAAACCACCGATTGTTTATGGTCAACAGGGGTTTAATAGCACTGTATCGACCAGACTTTTACGTTTTATTTTCCCGTTTTCATACTGCTTCAATTAATTGTTAAAAAGAGACGTTTTCCAGTGACTTTCAGCTCAGTGAGCTGGCTGTTTTAAAAATTTTGTTCGATCTCATCCTCATAACTATATTTTTTTAAAAAGGAAGGTTTAGCCGAAAGCTTTCATAGAACAACAACGCTAAGTTGTGAATGAACACTGCACAGTTACGTACTACTGAATTTAATTGTTTGGTTTAGTTTTCATGGGTGTACTTTTATTATTCGCCATTGCATATCTTTTGCCTCAGTGTTTGGGTATGTTAGATGAAGAGTTGAAACAACAAATAAACGTGTGGGATAAAAGAACTGTTTTCATTGTCTTTTCTCAAGCAAACTTACAATAAGTAGTTCTATGAGCTAGTCAGGGAGTCCTTTTAAAACGCCGATGGCTCCCTCCTTTAGCCCCAGGAAATTAAACCTCCACAAAAAGGTCTCTACAACACGGATAACAAAAGTATCACGAATAGAATGGCTTGGTAGTCAGGATTTAACCGAAAAGATTCACTGAACTAACTACAGACTAATTCATATGCACAGGCTATAACGTTTACGAGTACACGCATTACAAGTCTCTCTTGCCCTGGCCGATGATAATTATGGGTGGCATTCAATTGTTGATCGATGTTTTAGCCAAGTACCCCGGGTTTCTTTCAACCCTTAAGGCTTTAATTCTTTTTTGCTTTCAACTTTCCATCGATAATCTTATTAGCACTTTGAACTCAGGGCTTCTTAAATTGTGTTGAGTCTGATGTCGTATTGCAGCGAATTAAAACATTCCGAGACATTAAAGGGAAATATTTTCCTCACGAAGGATTGCTCACTTGGAACGGTTACCGCTTCTTGTTTTACAGCGGAGCGCTTCATTTTCTCGGCCATTGAATTACAGCGAAGAATAGACTTTACAATGCATTCTACATTAAATTGGACTTACCAATTTAACGTTTGGGAAAAAAACCTGGGGTCAATTCAATAAAACTTTTACACTTGTAATCTACAAGTCGGACCATTGTATTTACAAGTGCAGACGAAAACGAGTTTAATAAAAATCGTAACAAGTGCAGGTTACAAGTGTTCTACTTGTTATTACAGGTGTAACGCTGCACGTGTAAAAGATGGTGAGAATCAGATCTAATAAAACTTTTACAAGAGTCCGACTTGTATTTTTAGGAGAGTCCAACTTGTAAATAACAAGCGCAAAATACTAGTAACGTGTCACTTGCAAACATTAAATACGACTTGTAAAAAAGATGTTGGAGCGTCAAAACATGTCGTCTTTCAGTGAAAAGGAACTCGACGAGCTCCTGAGACGTCAAATTATCGGGCAACCTAGGAATTTTAAAGACAGCCTTTGACATCGAAAATCCAAGGGAATTTCATCCCTGTGGAAGCCTTCATTTGCCTTTTGGAATTTTAAATAGGCCAGCAGATTTTGAAAGGGCAGCAGAGAGATTGAAATTTGCATTTGTTAAAATACACGTCAATAGTTTAAAGAAAACGACAACACTTTTAAAAGGCATTTGACACCCTTCTGCGCATGTGCAGCAATTTGATTTCTCATCCGACGGAACAATTTTCAAAGTTGTTATTTGTGAGAAAAATCCTCCTCCATCGACCTTGTGAGGCGTATGAAAATAGTAATACCGATATTGAAGAACTGTTTAGTCATCCATGAAAGATTTAAGAGTCGTACTTTGTGTTTTGAGTTGAATGCTGTCGAGAAATACAATGTCCTCGAGAGGGTTTTCGAACCGGCTAGAGACGAAAGCTACTTTTACCTCCTAGCCGTCTTGTTGGAAAAAAAAGAGAAAAAACGAAGAAAAGTTGCAAGTGCAAAGACGAAAATCGGAAACTTTGTATATATAGCTGCAGATATGCATGCGAGCTGGAAGAAAGTAAAGCGTATTTGCTTGTAATCAACGGACACGGCCTTCACACAACATAAACATGATAAATATTCTGTACAAACAAAAGGCCAAAAGCCGGCGGATAAAGAGATGTTCGAAAGGCACGTGCAACTCTAAGCTGACCCTCGTGGCGCCCGTGACAGTATTACGGTTTCTATTGGTTTAAAAAAATTGGGGTCAATCAAGACCGCACATGCGCTTTATCGTGACAATGGCCCTTAAACAGCAACGAGAAGACGAAACTGACGCGGTCCATGTTCAACCTAGAAAACAATAAAAATAACAGAACATTCATTTCCAGTGACAAGATGTTCAACAGACCTAATTCTCGAAAGTTGCTTCAAAAACGATTTCATTTAACCTTGGTAATGAGCATTGTTAAACGACAGTTAAAAGATAAAATACAGAAAACTGAGCTACAGTTGTCCACGTGTCTCTATTCCTGCATAACCATGTAAGCCGCCTCTATAGCTATGTGAGATCTCTCTGATCATGTTTGTACCTACTTCTACTTAACTTCAAACACCAGCATCACTTACCAGCAGTGTCTTAGAAGTGGCTCTCAGAGTCAGTGTTTACCAGTGTAGTCGCAGCGAGCAGCTTTGTAAAACTACGAAAAAACCAAGAAGGCGATCTCTATTTATTGGGAAAATTTGGTAAAAACAAATTATTGTTATGACGCGCATTGCTTTAATTAAAATTGAAACACAAACAAGGCGACCTTATTGTTAGGGTAGATTTTGGGAAAAAACAAACCCATTCAAAATAGGCGAAGCAGAAAAAATGTTTTAATTGATGATATGGCGCTCAATGCTGTTAAA
>JAHPZR010000127.1:42500-50000 GCA_019787425.1 Platygyra sinensis | reverse complement strand
CTTCGTGGAACGTTTAGATCTGATCGGACACTGGGTAAGGCAGATACTAAAAAGGCTAAAAATATATGGAAGAATTAATTTGCAAACCATCAGCAAATTTACTGTGTCTAAATTTTAGATTACATTCTGGGAGTTGTGAACTAATGTCTAATTGAAGCTAATTCAAGTTTTCTTATGAGCTTAAAACTCAAACTGTGGCTCGTTTTGATCTGTCGATATTTATCAAACTCTAGTCAGCGTGAAATGATGGTGGATTCAACTGCAAAATTAGAAGCGTTTAATAGAAGTACTAGAGAAGCACTCTGGTAGCAAGCACTAGAGGAATTATGTGGGGGAGGGGGGGGGGAGTTTCTAGCAGAAACGTATATTTGGTAAGGAGAATAAAGATTATCATCACCAAGGACAAATAAATTCAGTTTACCTCAGCTTTACTAGGGTCTCTTTAGTTCACCATGCATCTGGATGAGTAGCCCTTAAGGAAAATTATGCAACAAAAATCTCTAATAATTTTGCTGTATAATTTTCCTAGAGGTTTACTCACCAAGATGTTTGAAGAGACCTCCCAGGTTGGAGGGGGGGGGGGGGGGGGAAAGGGTCATCTTTGCATATGAAAGGATGGGGATGCTCGTCAGAAATTTGGAATTTAACCCTTAAGGTGGCTCAAAACAGTTTCTAGCACAATCCAAGACACTACGCTCATTTGCTCAGCTTTTTTTTCAAAAGGAGAAAATCTGGATAAAAGCCTGCATGGCCAGTGGTGTCATAATTTGGAGTTTTGTGTTGAATGCTAATACTGGCAAACCAGCATTAGCTCCTCTGGTTCCTGCAATGACCAATTGAAACTACAATGGGCGACAAAAGTAGTTGAGACACTTTTAGGAAAAGACGATTTTCGATTCTTAAACATTTGTTCTATTTTATTTGCATCTAGCGTTAAATCTCTGATACCCCCGGCCCCCCAATTCAATGTTGTGTAGGTGTTGTGGTCTGTGCAATCGAAGAAATAGAAAAATCAACATTGTTGTGGGGGAAAGGGGGGGAATGTTTCCAAGACGCAGAAAAATCGAATTTTAGTGCCAAGTGTATCAACACTTTTGTCGCTCATTGTAGATTTGTCTATTAACTAATGCAAATATCACCATAAAGATTTTCTTTTCATTTGCAGTTCTCTCTGTGGACAGATGCCCAACGAAAGAAATTCCTCACCTTCATCCTGAAGAAATGCACAAAGTCGCAACTAAAATTCGTAAATGAAGGCTGGTTCAAGAAGCAGCTTCCAATTCACCACTTAGATTATACAACTGTTTTGCCTCGATTTATTTCTACATACATCTTTTCTTTTCTGGATCCAAGAAGTCTTTGCCGGGCAGCTCAAGTGTCTTGGCAATGGAAGTTTATAAGTGAGCAAGATGTCATCTGGATGCCGAAATGCATACAATTTGGTTGGTATTTGCCATACACACCAAGTAGCAGAGAATATGGATGCTGGAAACATCACTACATCATGTGTGCTGGTTCACTTGATATGGAAGCTCCATCCAGAATGGTTGGCACTTTTTCCCATTCAATAAAATTAATGTATACATTTCTGTATTACAAAATGTACATTTTTATTGGATTTTCAGAATCATTAATGAGATGGCTTAACTTAATCAAACGGGTGTACTTGTGTTTACTTATGACAATAATCTGTATTAATTTTGTCAATAATTAACAATTATTGGATGAGGTTGAGCAAAATATTGTGAATTGATCTGCAAGACACTGACAAATCACGATATTTTGTGATAACCGAGTTCAATAATTGTTTTATCATTCGATCACCAAGTTTGTTTTCATAATTTAATCACTTCCCGGCAGCTCAGGGAAGCAATCTGCCATTTTTCTTTTGAAAGCGTGGTTCCAATTACGCATGAGCAGAATATTATTTGCAGCAAAACACTTTTAAACGGTACTACGCATGAGCAGGCCATTATTTGAAGGCAGTTATTTGCAGGTCACGTGGTGGACTCTCGGCCAGTGAAAAGGAAGAAAACAATGCATCAAATGATAATCATATCTATTTATACCTTGCTGAGACAGGCCAAGAATGATTACAGTTTTAAATTACATTTTCCCAAATCTATCCTTATTTCTCAGATATTATACATATAAGGGGTTGGGAACTACTATTTTTCCAGAAAATCAAGTGATATATGCATTATTAAACATTTTATGTGTTTAAAATGAAAAACTAACTAGTCAACAACGTACTGAAAGTCAGGTCTTTACAGGAAATCTCAAACCAAGACTTTGCTGTATTGAATACTATTAATGCATCCTTTGTTATATTCTTGGAGGCGTGATGGCCTCATGGTTAGCGCGCTCGACTCCGGAGCGAGCACCCTGGGTTCGAGCCCTGGCCGGGGACACTGTGTTGTGTTCTTAGGGAAGACACTTTACTTTCACGGTGCCTCTCTCCACCCAGGTGTATAAATGGGTACCGGCGAATTTAATGCTGGGGGTAACCCTGCGATGGACTAGCATCCCATCCA
Source organism: Platygyra sinensis (assembly GCA_019787425.1). Lineage (NCBI taxonomy): Eukaryota > Metazoa > Cnidaria > Anthozoa > Scleractinia > Merulinidae > Platygyra > Platygyra sinensis. The sequence continues at coordinate 47,466 of JAHPZR010000127.1, read as the reverse complement.
GGGGGTACTAGAAATACTCCCAGTCGCTTCATGCCACAGAAACTGGGATAAGCTCTGGCCTGATGGGCCCCTTGGCCCGAATGCAGACTTTACCTTACCTTACCTTGTTATATTCTACAACTGTAAACCAATAACAAATTTTGGGAATGTTGTTTGTAAAGGCAGAGAAGTATGGTCAGTTTGCTGACAGCACATCTGCAAGAGTGTCCACACAAGAAAGAGAGAAGCAAAAAGGTGTTGAAAAGAGACGAACTAGGGAGATTAAATACTACAGACAAGGTATGGGCATTACTAATCTCCTTGCACTGCAGCTATTGTGACAAATAACATTGGCCTCAGTTTAGGCCCAACCAAAATGGTGAATGTGCTATTGACTCTAGATTGAGAGGTGCTGGCTTGAGTGCTCTGACAACTGCAAAGGGCTTATTGCTGAACCATTGGTTTCACTAACTAATTATAAATTACATGATTTCTCTCGAATTTTTAAATCTGTAAAGCACTGTTGAACCGCTGGGAAACAGTACTAAATGAGGGTATTGTTATTGTTATTGTTGCTGTTGTCGTCATCATCAGCCTCATCATCATCATCATCATCACCATCATCATCATCACCATCATCATCATTATTACCATTACCATTATTACCATGATCATCATGATCATCATCATTACAGCACTTATTATTTTTTCTCATGTTCAGTAACCAACTGAATGTGGGCATGAATGCTTGGTATAGCTTTTCACTGGAAAGCCACTGCAGGCATAATATGTAATAATGATGATGATGATGATGATGATGATTAAGTTAATTATAATTTTTACAGTAAATAGAATTATTAATATTAATTTTGTGGTGCTTAATATATATCTGTGTAGTGTCACCAGATGTCATCCTTTCAGCTCACTTTCATCTCTCTGACTCTTTATTTTTATTAATTCTTTGTATGAACCTTAACAGAAACACGTCGCCCACCTTGGTTGGACACAGATCCGCAGCCCCATGACTTAGAGAATGCAAGCAAGGCTTTATTTTATGAACATAATCCCAACCAGCCTCATTCCCCTGACCAACTGAGAGCTGAGAGACTAGGACTGAGTACCAGACCTCCACACAGAAGGTCACATACTGCTCCTGCACACATGGGCATGGAGAAAGTGGATAAAGTAATTAGAATGGATTTTTTTTCTGTGTTTTCTGTTGATGCTATTTGTATCATTTGTATTCATTATGTTACCCACTTTGGAGGATAGTTAGTTGCATCTTTGATAAGTTTCAATATGGCCAGGCAATGCAATTATGAGTTCATATGTGCCAAGTCATTATTTGGCTGTGTGACTATGCGGTGCCGTTCCAGTTAAAGACCTGCATTTCACCCTTGCTCACCAGTAGCTTAGTGGTTAGAGCATCCAGTTACACCATGGAAGGTTGTCAGGTTCAAATCCTATCAGGAACTCAGATTTGTCTCCTGAGTTTTCAGATGACACTATTTCTATCATTTATTGCAGAGCCACAGTGCCACTAGAGCTCCGCTATATTTTGTCATGGTTATCATGGCTAGCGGTATTGCTTATGGGCATCCTGGCCTAGGAGTTCTGCTTTTAGGTTTGGCTAAATCAATATTTAATATTATTCCTTATGTAATAAGTCTTGCGATAATAAGCCCTGCCTCCTTTCTCAAATATTGGTTAGAAGCAGAGCGTTCCAAGATTTTTGTTGGGGGTGTGGCAAGGACATGAAAATTTTCCACTCCATCCAGCCTAACTATCTCAGGCTATCTGAGCCGGACTGGATAAAGTCTAGGATTTGAAGGACTTTGGTCTTATTTTTGAATTTTTACAAATTATCTGATAGATCGAGAAAATTTGTGACGTCAATGGAAACATTATTGAGGAGGGGAAAGAACCTGTACATCCATCAAAGCTGACCTTGACAGAGGCATTAGCTGTTGAATCTGGAAGTATGCTCATCTTAAGCTATTTGCCATCGTAATTTTCATTTGAAACTTGTACAAGAACGTTCAGGTACCGTTACAGTAATAACTGGTGTTTTCTTTATTCGATTTTTGCAGTTGACGAATCGGTGGCGGAACGGTCGTGGGCCACACCTGCCCCAAGGTCACCTGTGCGACGGTAGGTGTGCGATGCCCAAGCGCCCCTGATGAACTGAATCGTGTAATGTGATATGTTGAACGAGAGCTTCAGTCTAGTGAAATTCTCATTGCCGTTGCCGTCGTGGTTTGGGCGATGGCGACGGCAAGGTCGCTAAACAAAAGGTTAAATGAGCAGAACAATGGCTGTGCACGTGCGTTGTATTTCTTGGTACATTTCTTTCAAGTGCCGTCGTCTGCAAAACAACAACGTGAAATGACCAAATTCTGCGTTGTCTGGAAAACGCGAACCACGACGGACAATTGAGATTTATATTTTGAGTTTTACGCTGTGTTCCATATTTATTTTAGGGTTGGTTTTGCGTGTAATACGTCTTAATCATGAATTCTTCTGACAGAGAACTGTTTAGAAAATTTACCCCTTGATTTAATTCTTCCAGACAAGATCTGACTTGTGGCATTCATCCCAGTGCACACGATTCGGTGTTAGAAACAAGAACCAAGCAGGTAATAAATACTTCACAATTATTGGACGAGGTTGAGAAAAATATCGTGAATTGTCAGAGGCGAGCAGATCAATAATAATTGATCTGCGAGACACTGACAAATCACGATATTTTGCGATAACCGAGTTCAATAATTGTTTTATCATTCGATCACCAAGTTTGTTTTCATCAGTGAAGCGATTTGCCATTTTTCTCTCGAGAGCGTGGTTCCAATTACGCATGAGCAGAATATTATTTGTAGGTAGTTATTTGCAGGTCACGTGGTGGGCTGTCGGCCAATGGAAAGGAAGAAAACAATGCGTCGAATGATAATAATAATACTTATTGTGTTTTTTTGATCTTCTGCTTCTTTTTAGCAGTTTGTTATTTTATCTTGTGTATAGATCCTTTGCATAACTGGCACCTAAACTTGAGTAACAATACTTTGTACATCCTTAGCCTCACATTCATGTTTCAAGACAAAGGAATTTTCACATGAATGTGAGGCTTAAGATGTATGACTATTGTTATTCAAATTTAGGCGCCATTTATGCAAAGGATCCATAAACGGAGTGGAAAATATGAATCTGATTCTCAATCTAACGATAAATGTAAGGTTTACTTTAGTTTGTTAGTGCTATTGAAAGAAGCGAGGTGATCCAGTCGCTTCATTCTGATAGCGAGAACGCAAGCAAATAGAACTTACGACCGCTTTCGACTTCATTAAAAAGAACTCACTCGCCATATTTTGAGTTATTTGGCCACGTACAAAAGATAGAGATAAAGAGATACACTATACAGGAACAAGGATATGGTTAAAGATGGAGAAGATTAAAACGGATCGCGAAAGACGAACTTGAAGACCCGTTTTTTAGCTAGAGTTTTCAAGATGCTGTGAAAACTTTAATCCGGTACTCTTTAAAGGCTATTGTATTCACTATTGCGTCTATTCATTGAAGGACCTTCAAAGCCAACCTGGGCCAGCCGTCGTCTTTATCTCGTCTGAGATCCCAGCGGCGGAGGTGAGTTGGTTGAAGACCCCCTTCTGGCATTGGGGTTTGTCAACATTGTTTTGTACTGTCTCCCTTACTAACAATGGAACTCTCACGTGAGCGTGCTCGCGGGCTATTACTCTGCCTTCTTGACCTGTACTAGGGTCTATTAGCCCTGAAGCTTGTCAAAGTTCACCTAAATAAAATTATCTTTTTGTGACTATCAGTTAGTTACATATTCCATTGTGGTGTTGCCAGGGCTCGAGACTAACGGTAGCCAACTAGCCACGGATAGTAAAAATTCCATTTTGGCTAATGGTTTTGCATTTCACTAGCCATTTTGGCTAGTGAAAATTTGTGAGCACCAGAGGCCCAGAGGAATGAATTAAAGTTAATTTCAGAGTTTTCACAAAACAAAATTGAGTCAAAGCGTGCAGAATTTAAAATATCGGCTGTAATAAATACCATACACTGTTTTCGCTTATGTATGTATACTTATGTATTGTATGTGTAAGCGGCAGGTACAAAACGCAGGTCACAGGGCACAGGTCACAGGTCACAGGGCACAGGTCACAGGTCACAGGGCAGGGGGCACAGGGCACAGAAAAACGCAGTAAAAACAGTTAAGACACTCCATTAGGCTTTTTTGTTTTATTTCCGGTTACGCCACAATCAGGCATATGCTTGCCATCGACCATGCTTTCCGGTTTTGTACTGAGAGTAAAACAAGTAAATGGCTAAAGTGACACTTTGTATTGGAACTTGAGGAGTTCCTTCTCTGGAGACCTCGACACGAGGCTTTTTCTTCGCTCCACGCGAGCGGACTTGGAACGAGGCTCTGAGAGGAGAATGGAACGGAAAATAGCCTCGTCTGTGCAGAAAGCAACATGGCGGAAAACCAGAGTTTCGAGGTAAGAAAACAGCACTTGCTGACAAGTTATTATGGCCTCAGTTCCACTGAAGAACTGAAAAATAACTTAGTGAATTATCAACACACGTCTACTTCGCTAACTATCGACTGTGCTGCAATCGTGAATTGCCGATTTCGGTTTGTTGCTGCGTACATTGATGTTTAAGACTTAAGTTTTCATTAAGTTGAGCAATGAAAACATGGGATGATTCTAGCCGTAGTTACGAAATAGTGACACCTTTTAGACCAAGACCGTTTGCATAATTTGAAAGTTTTTGATATAACTAGAATCTTCAAAACCTAACGTACTCCTAGCAGTCCATGCATCAGGACCGAGCTTTGTTCTATTTTATTACGCGAATGAAAAGGAGATGTCTAGGATATACACTGTGGCTTTGATTATTTCTGTTTTCATTACTTTTTTTTTTAATTCTACAGGAAACAGATTACAAAGAAGCCGAGCTCGCCTCA
>JAHPZR010000127.1:17500-27500 GCA_019787425.1 Platygyra sinensis | reverse complement strand
CTCACAATGCCTCTCTCCACCCAGGTGTATAAATGGGTACCGGCGAACTTAATGCTGGGGGTAACCCCGCGATGGACTAGCATCCCATCCGGGGAGGAGTAGAAATACTCCTAGTCGCTTAATGCTACAGTAACCGGGATAAGCTCCGGCATGATGGGCCACTTGGCTCGTATGCAGACTTTACCTACCACGCTACGCCGGAGAGATATCGGAAAACGCAGCTTTATTTCTACGGTTAGACCTATCATTTACACTAATCCGCCACGAAAACGGAGCTTTTCAGAAACGCTCTTCAAAGTGGAGAGATTTGATTTTTTGTGGGATTATGCAATAATATTGCACAATCGCACATAGTCATGGGTCATAGCGTATACATCATTTTTTTTAGGGAGGGGACGGTTCATTCATCGCTCTGCCTCTAAGAGATCACGAGCGGCGAGTGATTGGTATCCATGGAATTGACACGCTGGCAGATCCTCACAAACCCGTTTTTATCACGCATGAGATCAGCTTCTTTCAGGGCGTGGCCAAGGCCCTGAGTCAAGCCATCCAGTTTGTGGACATTCGTCGGAAAACGCTCAGAGTTGCTGAGTCAGCAGTTTCCTGGATTCTGCGGCGCAGTGCTAATGTACAGAATGTCAATGAATATTTGGTAGAACCTGGATTGAAGGTAAAGGAACTGTTTCTGGTCAAAAATAGTACGAATCGTCCTGTGTAGTAGGCCCTTTGCACGACCTGGTGACATGCATGGTACAAAAATAGCCTTGGGACGCAAGGTATGCAGTGGGACTTTGCACCATGTGACCGGGCTTTGTTAAGGGCTCATTACTCCTTAGTCAATGAAAATTAAAAATTTCGGAGTGAGTAAGGTAATTCTATAACCACGACTTGGTGAGCCTAAAGCGTTTAAATATCACCTTGACTTGATTGTGTGATAACAAGCGTGACTGTTTGTTCCACTCGCTTTCTAAACGTTGTTTAAACTTTTGTTTTTCCTTTTTTAATTTCCCTTGTTGTTTTGTCGTTAGCCTACTGACGGTTTAGTTCTTCGCCGAATGATGACTTTGGCTCACAACGGGATTAGTCAACACTATACAAATCCACCACGACTGGACAGAAGAGGCAATCTGTTCAGTTGAGCAGAAACCAAGTCAATTAACGTTAGTTATAGAAAAATATTTATACTGAGCTAGAGGAACACGTTCCTGTTTGGTCAGATGTGAAGAAAAGAGTTGTCCATCTATTGAGCAAATTTTCGTACATATTTTTTCAGAGACTGCTTGTTCAAATGTGTAGAGAGCTCAGAGACCATCACCGCAGATGCCTACGGCGAGCGTCACATGGCTTTTCCTCCTAGGGATGGGGAAGGGAGAGCTGTTGCTGTGGTCGACATTAACATTGGTGAACTTAAAGCTCTTCCACCGCACGAGAACAAGGAGATACAGCGCATGCTCAAACTGTTGGCCAAGGTGCACAGAGAGGTAGCGCGAGAGATTACAGGCGTAGCCGAGAAAAACATTGTGTTGGGTGAGTTGACTTTTCATTAAAGCTGCAGTCATTTTTAGTGACTATCAGAGTGAGATAGCCTCTGTACTAAATTCTTTGTTGTTCGTGCTTATTTAGAATATGAGATGCACCACCTATGTTTGTCATGAAAGAATTATTATTAACTGATTGTTTTTTGGGTGTGTAGAGGTGGAAAAGGAGTACGAAGACGCTCGAATTGATGTGCTGTTTGACCGACTCATGCTGCTGGACTTGAGAGAGAACGTGGGAAGGCTAGACGCCAGGTAGAGTCATTTAATTTTACTTTAATTTCCATCTTTGGCAGTTTTCAAATATCACTATAATAATTTCATGTTCTCGGAATGCAAATTTAACGCTCTCAATAGCTTTTACAAAGAGATAATCATGTAGTTGCTTTGGTTTCGAGTTTCTGAACTCTGCAATATCTTGAAATTCACATGCAAGGTGCTCAACCAATCAAAGACAACGACATTTTTTCGCAGCCAGTTAGATTAGAAACTTATACAGATCGCGTCATTTTTCCCGCGCTTGCCGCGCCTGCATTTTTTTTTTTTGCATGTTTTGATTGGTTTATGTTGCTGAGTGCCGCAAAAGTGGTCGTATAGCTCTAGTGTAAACACGACTTTATTGACATTTGCAGAGCCTTTGCGGAGATCAAGAGTTACAAGGATCCGCCTAAAGTTATTCACGATATCCTGAAAGCCGTGTTAGGGATCTTTTACACTGATCCACAGCAACAGGAGAAGTTTAACGAGTGGAGTATGTGTAAACAGGTGGTTAATCCTGACCTGGTGAAGCTTATCACGTCCTATGACCCCACAGCGAAGAGGAATTCTATCGGTGTAGACGCAAAATCGTTAGCTGGAAAGCTTCAGAGTAAGTAGTGGCCTTCCTTTTCGTTGTACTTCATGAGTTTTATAACCAGTTAAGCGTTAGAATACTTTTTAATGATTCAAACATTTAAACAGTTTCACTGAAATTCGGCGTGAGTGAGCGAACGTTGTCGAGAGTCGACGAAAGACGCCGAAAGGCACCGTGAGGGTACGACAGTCGACGATAGATACTGAGAAACACCGAGAGCGTACGAGAGTCGCCGATAGACACCGAGAGGGTACGAGAGTCGACGAGAGCCGCAGGGTACGCATGCGAGTTTGGCAAAATCCTCTTATTTGTCCCGGGCTTGCTATTTTCACTTCGAGTTTTTGATTGACATATTTCAATTATTGTGATGGTTGTGGTTGGCTTTACAGTGGGATTACCTTCAATTTTATGGCAGTTACCTTGTGAACACAACCTCTTTTCTTCTTGCCTGAATAAGGAGAATCTTTATTCACAGTGTAGTGAGTTTACATGTAAAACTGCTGTGTTGAACCTCTTCGACTCGGAAAAATAATGGCCTTGACAGCTACGAAAGGGCGCCACACAAAGGCAACTTCGCATACTTTGAACAGCACTTATTTGTGACATATTTTTTCCTTGTTTGTTATTCACAGATGTTCCTCAAGGAGCGGTGGCGAAGCACGGTTTATTGCCCGCTCAGTATCTGTTTAACTGGGCATTTGTTTGTTTGTCGCTGATCGAACACACAGAGAAGATGAGCGAAACACGCCCCGGGAAAGTGGTGGCTAGCAAGCGTTTATTTAGTACACCCATCAAGAAAAAGGAGCCCGTTACTCCTGGTATGATTTATTGCATTTGCCTTGTATTTGCACGCGTGGATAGCAATCTTAAGGATTTACGTTCAGCCTTATTATTTGTGTTAGGTTTTCATGGCCTCTTTAGGATAAGCGAGTTATTGGATTTACAGGCCGTAGACGTCACAATACATAATGAGTACTTAGAAATTCTCGTCAAGTCTAGCAAAACCGATCAATACGGGGAAGGCAACAAAGTCTTTATTTCCAAGCTTGGGGGCATTACCTGCCCCACCTCAGTTTATATTTTTAGGGGAGTAAGGTTTTTCAAAAGAGCAAATATGTACCTATTCTGTTCTAATAGACTTAGTTATACTAGGGCCAGGGAACTAATTAAAGAAACCCTGTCAGACATAGGCATAGATTCGAAAGGCTTCAGCACTCATAGTCTAAGGGCTGGTGGAACGACTTTTATAGCCAAAAGTCTACCTAGATCTGATGGCTCCAACAGATTACTTATGCTCCACGGTCGCTGTAGATCCGAACAAGCTATGAATATGTACGTTAAAGAGCCTTTAGAAAGTAGATTGCAGTTGACAAGATTTTTTCCCTCGTTTTAGACTCTAGTTCTTTGTTGCCACATTGCTTGGTATATTTTGCTAGTCTAGTACGAACTGTATATCTGTATCTTTTTAGTGTTTTTTCAGTTTTCAAGGACAGTTTTTTCTTTACGCTAATTTTGTAACTTTATTTTCTCTTTCATTCTTGTATGGTTCTTGAAGTATGGAAATAAGCTTGCGTAATTTTTTGTCACATATATTGTGAAGTGTGGTTTTTTTCTTTTCACAACTTTTTTGGACAGTTGTTGTTGTACTTCAGGCAAGTGTTCGCACTCTGCCTGCCGTTATTCATTAGCGCGTCTTTTCTTGTATTTATCCTTTTTTCAATACTTCATTGTAATTCACATCTGAGATGGCATTAAACTACCGCCCGGCAAGTGTTTGCACTCGTCCTGCCTTTACCTTGTTGTAGTGTGTTTTATGCGTCAGCATAATGGAGAAGGAAAATTATTTTCCTTCGTACGAACGTAGTGAGAAAGACGAAATGTAAATTTTATTTACAGAGCCCTGGAGCCAGAAATGACTGTAAATTACTATCTATAGTAAATTTACATGATTCGCTGAAATATGAAAGTTTCATAAATCTCGTGTAAATTTTATTTTAAGAAACCTTAACATGTAAATTGTAATTTACAAAACATGTAAATCCAGATTTACAGTTTGGAAATTGCATTTACATGTGCCTGTAAAGGTTTTCAATTTTTCCAGTGAATTGCATCGAGCAATGCGTTGAAATAGCACATGATTTCCTTTTTTCATGATTTTTCCCTGTTTTTGATGGACTTTGGTTTGGACAAGTTGAAGACCATTTTACAAGCACCTGATTTGCCTGCTCTGACCCGGTCCGACTCAGTATGGTTGATCGAAAATCGTTGCCGACGAAATTTACTTGACTGCTTATAAGTTTGTTTCTTTCTTTGTATGTGTTCAACTTTTGTCTCCATTATTGTGTTGTTGTTTTTTTTTCTCATTTGGTTGGAAGAAAACTTGATTTCGGTATGGCACAATTCATAACATGTAAAGAGAAGCTTCCTTAACCAGCATTTTAAACTAGTTGTGCTTGTAAAAGAGCTAAAAACAGGGGTCAATTCAATGAAGAAATTTCACTTGTAGTTTTTACACTTGTAGTTTACACGTGTAAAGTCCAGCTTGTAAAATCACAATTTATTGATCACCGGAAATAAATTTTAGTTAATCAACAACTCTTGTTTGAGCTTTGTACTCTGTCCAGTGATTTTCACATGTATTCTTGCGTGACCCAAACCCCTATGAGCTTTTCATTGTTTAATTAACCAATCACATTGAACTCTGTCAGGCCTCTAAGCTCGCATTTCATGTGCTACGTGCAGTCTGTTTCTTCACGAGCAAACGACAAGATCTCGCAAATTTCCTAACAAATTTACTTTGATCAAGGCAAAAGTTCATTCAGTTCCAGACAAACAAGCTTTTCGACCTAAACGTTCTTCGACAGCCGACTGCAGGAGAAGAACAGAAAGGCGAAAGTCTCAAATTATGCCGCCCTCGCGCCGGACACGAAGCGTAGCGGCTGGTGACCTTGTCAATATTCCAGCCGATCTCGACCTTAACCGCCTGTATGTGAGGGACCTTCGGAATCTATGCAGCCAGCTGACTCTCTCGGCCACCGGAACCCGCGCGACACTCATAGAACGCCTGAAAGACGCCCGGGGAAATCCCACAGAAAACAACACTGAAAACAATGAAGTCATTGAAATGGCCACGTGCGCCGACCAAGATGGCGGCGAAACAATTCCAACCACAGCTGCGCTTCAGCAAGAATTTCTCCGGCTGCAACAGCAGGTGCAAGATCTCGTAGACCGAAACGAATCGGACGAAAGACTGCTATCCGAGGGTCAACTCACCCAAGTAAAATCACTGGTTCAAGCGACCATTAATGAAACCATAGAAAAAACAGCTGCCGCCGCCGCACAAGCGGCGGTCAACGCTTTCGTCAATTCAGCTTCTTCTACAAGTACCACTTCGTCATCTCAAGCCGCGTCCTCCGAAGTTCCCACGCCGAATGCGGTCACTTTGCCTTCTTCGACTCCAGCAATAATTAACTCCCTCGTGGTAGAGAGCGATCACGGCTCACAGACACCAGCAACCTCAAGCACATCTCAGCAGACGTCGGACTCTATCCACGAGCTGCCAGCAAAGCTCGTCAAAGAAGCCCTCAGCGGTGAGTTTATGGAGCTTTCCAAGTTACTGCCCAAAAACTTTAACGTGATCCAGCCCCTCCATGACGAACCTCTCACGCTGACCTTAGAGAACTCAGTCATTAAAGTAAATAAGGCGAAGGCCACCTCAATTACTAGTATAGAGGAGTGGACCTCAGCCTTCACTTCTTATATGAGCGTTATCATTAGCAAATACCCAAATCGTGCTGCTGAATTACTGGAATATCTTTCCTTGATTCGCTATGCAGCAAAATATCACCGGGGTCTGGGTTGGTGTGTATATGACGTAAAGTTTCGTCAAAAGGCTGCCATCAACAAGTCCCTTAACTGGTCAGTCATAGATAGCCAACTGTGGCTTAAAACATTTACTGTTGCTCCTTCCCTTATGAAGGAAGATATTGGTATTTTCCAATCTGGACCCTCATCCACGCCAAGTACAGTTAGAGGGAACGAATATCGTACTTGCCACAACTTCAACAAGGGTTTCTCCTGTACAAGGACCCCCTGCCCCTATGCACACAAGTGCAATAAGCGGGGTTGCGGACAGGACCACCCGGGATACGGTGTCCCAACAGCTCCGAACCCGATCAGCAGCCATCCCCAAGGGCAGGGAAATCCCACAGCGAGCAACATGGCTCCGGGACCCGCCACCGTGGCAAATAGTTATGGGGGCATCGTCACCCCTGTAAATGTCTTAAACTTACAGCATGCTCTCAGTAACCACCCCAATAGGGAATTTGTTGATAAACTGTGCTTAGAACTGAGGGAGGGGGCTAGGATTGGCTACTCCGGTCCTAGACATTTTCGTTTTTCTAAGAATTTGCCAACTGCTTCCCTGAACCCTGAGGTCGTCACTTCTAATTTAACTGAGGAAGTGAACAAAGGGCGTACCATGGGCCCCTTCCATTCCCCCCCGTTTAAGAATTTCCAGGTCTCCCCTATTGGCCTTGTCCCCAAGAAACATTCAGACAAATTCAGAACCATATTTCATTTGTCCTTCCCCAAATCAGGGACCTCAAGCATAAACCATTTTATCGACAAGGATAATTTTTCCCTTCAATACATCACCATCGATAATGCAATTAGGGCTATCCAAAGGTTTGGGGCAGATTGTTTTATGGCCAAAACTGACATAGAATCAGCTTTTCGACTTTTTCCTGTTCACCCCGAAGATTGGGAACTTTTGGGCATGTTTTGGAATGGGCATTATTATTTTGACAAAGTGCTCCCTTTCGGGCTTCGTTCAGCCCCATTTATCTTCAACCAGCTCTCCGATGCCATCGAGTGGATATTACTAAACAACTGTGCGATATCCTTTGTCTGCCACATCTTGGATGACTTTCTTTTAGTTGAACCTCCCGCTCCCACTGCACCTGCTGATTCGCTCTGTCGGGCAAGTCTCTCTAGCATGATCTTGTCCTTCAAGACCCTTAACATCCCTATTTCAGCAGCCAAAACAGAAGGCCCCTGCAAAGTTCTCCAGTTCATGGGAATAATTCTAGATACACATCACATGGAAGCCAGGCTGCCAGAGGATAAGATTGAGCGGATTAAAACCGCCCTCTGCGAGTTTCGATTCAAGCGATCGACAACCCTGCAGGAGCTTCAATCTCTGATTGGTACTTTAAATTTTGCATGTAAGGTGATTCCCCCGGGACGCCCCTTCCTACAGCGAATGATTGCCCTCACAAGAGGTGTCAAAAAACCCCATCACCACATTAAGCTCACATCTGGTTTCAACAAAGACCTGGATATGTGGAGCTTGTTCATTGAGCAGTGGAATGGTATAGGGCTGTTCTTATCTTCCCTGTGGGACACCTCGGACACCCTTTCTCTATTTACAGATGCCTCAGGCTCTACTGGTTATGGGGGATATTTTCAAACTAGCTGGTTCCAGGGCAAGTGGTTACCCCATCAACACTTGGGAACTCCTGGAATGAGCATTCTCTGGCAAGAATTATTTGCCATTGTAGTTGCTTGCCATTTGTGGGGGCACCAGTGGATATCCAGGCGAATCAAGTTTCACTGTGACAACTTAGGAGTGGTAGAGGTTATTAACTCTCGGCGGTCCAAAGTTCTCAGGGTTATGGACTTGGTTAGGGACCTTACCCTCTGTACCTTGAGACACAATTTTTACTTTCAAGCAGTACATGTCCCTGGGAAACATAATAATATTGCGGACTCTCTTTCTCGGTTTCAGATGGAGCGCTTTCGTCAGCTAGCTCCTCACTTCAGTGCCTCTCCAGACCCCACCCCAGCCTGCCTACTCCGTCTTTGAGTGGAGAAGCCCAATTTTACCTGGGGATGGCCCTGGCACAGAATAGTAAGAAAACATACAGTTCTGGCATGCGACAGTTTTACTCCTTCTGCTCACAAAAGGGACTAACACCCACATTTCCTATACCCGAGGATATTTTGATTGATTTTTCAGTGCACATGGCACGCTCAGTGCAGCACAGTACCATCAAAAACTATTTATCTGCCATAAAGCACTATCATTCGAGCCATGGTTATGCACTTGACCTGTCAGCCTTCCTTCGCTTGCAGCTCATCCTCCGTGGGATAAAGCGTTCTCAAGGAGTCAACTCCAAAATCCGGAGACCCATTACATTGCACATTTTAAACTTATTTTATCACCTCCTAAATGTTAAATTCACGACCAACAAAGACTCCATAATGGTTTGGGCAGCTATGACCCTTGCCTTTTTTGGTTTTCTTCGCATTGGGGAACTTACTTGCGATTCCAACTTTAATCCTGAATGCCACCTTACACTATCAGACTTAGTATTTATGCCTAAATCTTCCCCCATATATATGCTGGTTCGACTAAAGGTCTCTAAAACCGACCCCTTTAGGAAAGGGCAAACTGTTGTTATTGGGAGGGCAAACTCTAAGTTGTGCCCTATTTCTGCCATGTTAGCATATATAGAGTCTCGTACCCCCTTTCCTAACTCTGGGCCCCTATTTACCTTTCAATCTGGTTCCTTCCTCACTCGGGGCAAATTCACAAGTGAGACCAGAGATTTACTTTCTAAGGGAGGGCTTGATTCAAGTGAATTTGCAGGCCACAGTTTTCGCATAGGTGCGGCTACCACAGCTGCTTCAGCCAATTTACCCCCTTGGCTCATTAAGGTTTTAGGGCGATGGTCCTCGGACTGTTTCGAAAGGTACATCAAAACCCCACCCTCGGTTCTAGCACAGGTTCCCCAGACCCTCATTGACCACTTATAACACATATTTAAGTTTTTTCCTATTCCACCGTGGCTCGTCAATGGGGGAATGCTTCGCATTTTGTGGGGATAAAGTGCTCCTATCGTCACACTTTTGCCCCCATAGACTCGGCATTTTGTACTCCTGGGATATACATCTAGTTTTCAAGGGGCCCTAGGGAGGCCCGCAATAATTATTGGTCACAGCCGACCCAGAGTGGAGGCCCAACTCCCTCCACTCCATATCGGCCTGTGCACCTCTTATCTAGGTTAGTGGAGGCCCAACTCCCTCCAATCGGAGAGGAGGACAAATTACTTCCTCCTCTCTACCCAGGAATGGTCACCATCGGCCCTGGGAGGAAGCTTGTCTCCTCCATACCTTTGTGTGCACCACCCTGGGGGTAGGTTTTTTCTCAAAAATCGGAGAGGAGGACAACTTACTTCCTCCTCTCTACCCAGGAATGGTCACCATCGGCCCTGGGAGGAAGCTTGTCTCCTCCATACCTTTGTGTGCACCACCCTGGGGGTAGGTTTTTTCTCAAAAATCCAGGAGTACATGGGGCTATTGACTTTCAAAGTTTCTCTGGAGTACTTTGTCTCCCACTTCCCCATTTTCAGCCACACAAAGTTGTTTGTTATTGTTCCTGTTTTATTTACTAAGGTTGGGGCTGACCCCAAACACAGCCATACCAGGCTATTGTTATTGTTCCCGTTTATTGAAATAATTCCGATCATACCTCAACATGAGGAAGTTGATTAATACAAGGACTCAATAAAAGTATTTTCTACACTGGAATTTACACGTGTATCGCGAG
>JAHPZR010000127.1:2500-12500 GCA_019787425.1 Platygyra sinensis | reverse complement strand
TATTTACCTCATTGACTTCTAATTCGATGTCTGCCATCTTGTCCGCCATCTTCTATCGACGTAACTTGAGCCCGCATTACAACTGAAAAAGTCGCTAAAAAAGTCGCTAAAAAAGTCGCTAAAAAAGTCGCTAAAAAAGTCGCTAAAAAAGTCGCTAAAAAAGTCGCTAAAAAGGTCGCTAAAAAAGTCGCTAAGAAAGTCGCTAAAAAAGCCGCTAAAAAAGTCGCTAAAAAAGTCGCTAAAAAAGTCGCTAAAAAAGTCGCTAAAAAAGTCGCTAAAAAAGTCGCTAAAAAGTCGCTAAAAAGGTCGCTAAAAAAGTCGCTAAGAAAGTCGCTAAGAAAGTCGCTAAAAAAGTCGCTAAAAAAGTCGCTAAAAAAGTCGCTAAAAAAGTCGCTAAAAAAGTCGCTAAAAAAGTCGTTAAAAAAGTCGCTAAAAAAGTCGCTAAAAGTCGCTAAAATGAGAAAAAAAATCACAATTTTTGCATGGCACTTATGAGCCACCGTACTTATGAGCCACCGTACTTTTTACATTAATTAACTGAAGATGACAGAAGTTTCTGTCGAAACATGTCTTACAAACTTAAAAGTGTTGTCGTTTTCTTTAAAGTATTGACATGTATTTTAACAAATGCAAATTTCAATCTCTCTGCTGCCCTTTCAAAATTTGCTGGCCTATTTAAAATTCCAAAAGGCAAATGAAGGCGTCCACAGGGAGGTGAAATTCCCTTGGATTTTCGATGTCAAAGGCTGTCTTTCTTTAAAATTCTTAGGTTGCCCGATAATTTGACGTCTCAGGAGCTCGTCGAGTTCCTCTTCACTGAAAGACGACATGTTTTGACGCTCCAACATCTTTTTTACAAGTCGTATTTAATGTTTGCAAGTGACATGTTACTAGTATTTTGCGCTTGTTATTTACAAGTTGGAATCTTCTAAAAATACAAGTCGGACTCTTGTAAAAGTTTTATTAGATCTGATTCTCACCATCTTTTACACGTGTAGCGTTACACCTGTAATAACAAGTAGAACACTTGTAACCTGCACTTGTTACGATTTTTATTAAACTCGTTTTTCGTCTGCACTTGTAAATACAATGGTCCGACTTGTAGATTACAAGTGTAAAAGTTTTTATTGAATTGACCCCAGGGTTTTTTCCCAAACGTTAAATTGGTAAGTCCAATTTAATGTAGAATGCATTGTAAAGTCTATTCTTCGCTGTAATTCAATGGCTGAGAAAATGAAGCGCTCCGCTGTAAAACAAGAAGCGGTAACCGTTCCAAGTGAGCAATCCTTCGTGAGGAAAATATTAATGTCTCGGAATGTTTTAAGACGAAATCCGATAGAAGATGGAGCAATTTCAGGTTTTAGTGGACAAAAATCTGTACCAGAGTAATTTTAAATATTTTACAGTCATTGTTACATTTTTTAAAGCTAAATACATAAATAATTGCCTGAAATAACACCGAAAAATAATTTCCCACGGGAACGAGAGAAAATAAATTTCAAAGGTTCAGTGATTTTGTGGAAACACAGGCAAAATTCCATCATCAGTTTCATTTCACCAAAACTTTTAAGCGTTGCATACGAAGTTCAACGTTCGTTTTCGACGTTTGGTGTTGCTAGAAATGAATTGTTTTGAGAAGATAATTAAATGAGCCCTACAGAAGTTTGCAATACAATGTAAATAATCTTGGTACAAGATTTTTGTCCACTTGTTACTCCAATGTCTGGCGGATTCCGTCTTAATTCGCTGCAATACGACATCAGACTCAACACAATTTAAGAAGCCCTGAGTTCAAAGTGCTAATAAGATTAACGATGGAAAGTTGAAAGCAAAAAAGAATTAAAGCCTTAAGGGTTGAAAGAAACCCGGGGTACTTGGCTAAAACATCGATCAACAATTGAATGCCACTCATAATTATCATCGGCCACGGCAAGAGAGACTTAAAATGCGTGTACTCGTAAACGTTATAGCCTGTGCAAAAGAATTAGTCTGTAGTTAGTTCAGTGAATCTTTTCGGTTAAATCCTGACTACCAAGCCATTCTACTCGTGATACTTTTGTTATCCGTGTTGTAGAGACCTTTTTGTGGAGGTTTAATTTCCTGGGGCTAAAGGAGGGAGCCATCGGCGTTTTAAAAGGACTCCCTGACTAGCTCATAGAACTACTTATTGTAAGTTTGCTTGAGAAAAGACAATGAAAACAGTTCTTTTATCCCACACGTTTATTTGTTGTTTGAACTCTTCATCTAACATACCCAAACACTGAGGCAAAAGATATGCAATGGCGAATAATAAAAGTACACCCATGAAAACTAAACCAAACAATTAAATTCAGTAGAATGTAACTGTGCAGTGTTCATTCACAACTTAGCGTTGTTGTTCTATGAAAGCTTTCGGCAAAACCTTCCTTTTTAAAAAATATAGTTATGAGCATGAGATCGAACAAAATTTCTAAAACAGCCACCGGCTCACTGAGCTGAAAGTCACTGGAAAACGTCTCTTTTTAACAATTAATGGAAGCAGTATGAAAACGGGAAAATAAAACGTAAAAGTCTGGTCGATACAGTGCTATTAAACCCCTGTTGAACATAAACAATCGGTGGTTTTCTTAACCCGTGGTTCGTTGTAAGACATCCCTGTTTGTGTCTGAATGTCTTTGATTTAGAACTGTTGAAAACACTAAACTATAAAAAACGCCATGATCGAAAACTGGGATTAATCGAGCCGTTTTTCTCCATGGCTTTTTCAAACTAACTTGGGAGCATCTCAGTTAACAACGTTTTAGGCTCAGAATGTGAAAAAAGTAACGTTAGCCTCAGCGTCAAAATTGTTAAAGAACAGAGCAATTAACGACACCTCTCATTTTCTACCTACTAGCACACTTGTTTATTCTTAACCCACAGATTATTTATATAGCGAACGATTATCGTGCTAAACAGCATCCTCTCACTAAACTTACTACACAATGCGATCTGTAAAACCGGTTATGCGAACTAGTTATTTTTTCCTGAACGCCAGTATGTCAGGTTTAACATGAATCTCCAACATAACTACAGGCGAGTAGGCGTTGGAAAGCTCGCCGGTAAATTTAAACCAGAACCAAGGGTTTCACTCTTTTGACCTGCCCCCATAGCACCATGGTCGCGCAGATCATCTAACATAGCAGAGTCGGGCAGTTGTTGTCCCTCGTACAGACGAATATTCCACGTATTTGAGTCAGAATAAGGATTAGACCACAGTCACCACCAAGTGTTTGCCGATGCTTGGAATGTAGTAGGCGAGGGACTCCAATGGCTGCGGGTTCTTCTGATCCATCAGCACTGAGAGCTCCATACAACACGGCTGACCTCTGTGGGAAAAAGACCTTTCACTTTAGGCAAAAACGAGTGAGAATGTCCTCTTTTAATAAGCAGACCGTTTCCCTTAAACGAAAACTTTAAGATTTAAAGGAAATACAACCTAGGAAGATATTCGTTCACTGCTTCTCTAAGTCCATTTAACAATTATATCTATGTTGTGTTTCCTCCTCGTACTTCAGACACATATATACTTAGTTTACCAATGTTTCAAAACTCATGTTTCAAATTTCGTAGTATTAGAATAGATGTTAAACAATTAAAAACACGACACGACGTGTGAGTTTAGAAAACATGCTCCGGATAATTAAGTAACCATCGTCAGTTCAAGGACTTACAACTTTCTAACTTTATGTCAAGTTGCTAACAAAGAATGCTACAGTAATTATGAATAGTAGTAATATTAAGAAACCTCTACGAAAATTAAATAAATAGTACATGTTACTTTTTGGTCTGCCGCTTTGATTTCCTTACTAGATATGACATAAAATCTCCAGTTCTTTTCGAGAGACTATCCAGTTCTGATAAACGGGAATTTCTCTTGGGAATATTATGCTATGGTAGTGCATTTACAACAGCCAAATACCAAAGTTCAATCGTGATTACTACCAACGCACATTTGCAAAATTCGCTTTTACCGTCTTCAAGATGATAAGGCAATCGTTTATCCTTAGTGCCAGATTGGAAATAGGTAGGAATTTGGTCCATGTATCGCCAAACTTTTCGTTGTCAATTGCCAATGGCGACTATGCGGCTCGCGCTGGGGAGGCTATCAAGAAAACTGTTTTCAGCCTTGCAGCTGTAAGTTTCATAACCAGGAATAATGTCTGCTTTCCTCTGGTTGATCAGCAACTAAAATTAAATAATAAGCAAGTTCGTGTCAATCATAATAAAACCTTTGCACAGTTTGTCACAACCGAAATGTCAAGATCTGGTTTAAACCCCTACCAGGGAGTGGCGCGCATGCAGGTTCACATTGGGAATTCGACAAGAGAATAGTATTTAGGGTTGAAGGAAATCCTACAACCCTAAATACTAATCACTTGTCGAATTCCCAATGTGAACCTGCATGCGCGCCACTCCCTGGTAGGGGTTTAAACCAGATCTTGACATTTCGGTTGTGACAAACTGTGCAAAGGTTTTATTATGATTGACACGAACTTGCTTATTATTTAATTTTAGTTGCTGATCAACCAGAGGAAAGCAGACATATATCCTGGTTATGAAACTTACAGCTGCAAGGCTGAAAACAGTTTTCTTGATAGCCTCCCCAGCGCGAGCCGCATAGTCGCCATTGGCAATTGACAACGAAAAGTTTGGCGATACATGGACCAAAATTCCCTACCTATTTCCAATCTGGCACTAAGGATAAACGATTGCCTTATCATCTTGAAGACGGTAAAAGCGAATTTTGCAAATGTGCGTTGGTAGTAATCACGATTGAACTTTGGTAATTGGCTGTTGTAAATGCACTACCATAGCATAATATTCCCAAGAGAAATTCCCGTTTATCAGAACTGGATAGTCTCTCGAAAAGAACTGGAGATTTTATGTCATATCTAGTAAGGAAATCAAAGCGGCAGACCAAAAAGTAACATGTACTATTTATTTAATTTTCGTAGAGGTTTCTTAATATTACTACTATTCATAATTACTGTAGCATTCTTTGTTAGCAACTTGACATAAAGTTAGAAAGTTGTAAGTCCTTGAACTGACGATGGTTACTTAATTATCCGGAGCATGTTTTCTAAACTCACACGTCGTGTCGTGTTTTTAATTGTTTAACATCTATTCTAATACTACGAAATTTGAAACATGAGTTTTGAAACATTGGTAAACTAAGTATATATGTGTCTGAAGTACGAGGAGGAAACACAACATAGATATAATTGTTAAATGGACTTAGAGAAGCAGTGAACGAATATCTTCCTAGGTTGTATTTCCTTTAAATCTTAAAGTTTTCGTTTAAGGGAAACGGTCTGCTTATTAAAAGAGGACATTCTCACTCGTTTTTGCCTAAAGTGAAAGGTCTTTTTCCCACAGAGGTCAGCCGTGTTGTATGGAGCTCTCAGTGCTGATGGATCAGAAGAACCCGCAGCCATTGGAGTCCCTCGCCTACTACATTCCAAGCATCGGCAAACACTTGGTGGTGACTGTGGTCTAATCCTTATTCTGACTCAAATACGTGGAATATTCGTCTGTACGAGGGACAACAACTGCCCGACTCTGCTATGTTAGATGATCTGCGCGACCATGGTGCTATGGGGGCAGGTCAAAAGAGTGAAACCCTTGGTTCTGGTTTAAATTTACCGGCGAGCTTTCCAACGCCTACTCGCCTGTAGTTATGTTGGAGATTCATGTTAAACCTGACATACTGGCGTTCAGGAAAAAATAACTAGTTCGCATAACCGGTTTTACAGATCGCATTGTGTAGTAAGTTTAGTGAGAGGATGCTGTTTAGCACGATAATCGTTCGCTATATAAATAATCTGTGGGTTAAGAATAAACAAGTGTGCTAGTAGGTAGAAAATGAGAGGTGTCGTTAATTGCTCTGTTCTTTAACAATTTTGACGCTGAGGCTAACGTTACTTTTTTCACATTCTGAGCCTAAAACGTTGTTAACTGAGATGCTCCCAAGTTAGTTTGAAAAAGCCATGGAGAAAAACGGCTCGATTAATCCCAGTTTTCGATCATGGCGTTTTTTATAGTTTAGTGTTTTCAACAGTTCTAAATCAAAGACATTCAGACACAAACAGGGATGTCTTACAACGACACCACGGGTTAAGAAAACCACCGATTGTTTATGTTCAACAGGGGTTTAATAGCACTGTATCGACCAGACTTTTACGTTTTATTTTCCCGTTTTCATACTGCTTCCATTAATTGTTAAAAAGAGACGTTTTCCAGTGACTTTCAGCTCAGTGAGCCGGTGGCTGTTTTAGAAATTTTGTTCGATCTCATGCTCATAACTATATTTTTTAAAAAGGAAGGTTTTGCCGAAAGCTTTCATAGAACAACAACGCTAAGTTGTGAATGAACACTGCACAGTTACATTCTACTGAATTTAATTGTTTGGTTTAGTTTTCATGGGTGTACTTTTATTATTCGCCATTGCATATCTTTTGCCTCAGTGTTTGGGTATGTTAGATGAAGAGTTCAAACAACAAATAAACGTGTGGGATAAAAGAACTGTTTTCATTGTCTTTTCTCAAGCAAACTTACAATAAGTAGTTCTATGAGCTAGTCAGGGAGTCCTTTTAAAACGCCGATGGCTCCCTCCTTTAGCCCCAGGAAATTAAACCTCCACAAAAAGGTCTCTACAACACGGATAACAAAAGTATCACGAGTAGAATGGCTTGGTAGTCAGGATTTAACCGAAAAGATTCACTGAACTAACTACAGACTAATTCTTTTGCACAGGCTATAACGTTTACGAGTACACGCATTTTAAGTCTCTCTTGCCGTGGCCGATGATAATTATGAGTGGCATTCAATTGTTGATCGATGTTTTAGCCAAGTACCCCGGGTTTCTTTCAACCCTTAAGGCTTTAATTCTTTTTTGCTTTCAACTTTCCATCGTTAATCTTATTAGCACTTTGAACTCAGGGCTTCTTAAATTGTGTTGAGTCTGATGTCGTATTGCAGCGAATTAAAGACGGAATCCGCCAGACATTGGAGTAACAAGTGGACAAAAATCTTGTACCAAGATTATTTACATTGTATTGCAAACTTCTGTAGGGCTCATTTAATTATCTTCTCAAAACAATTCATTTCTAGCAACACCAAACGTCGAAAACGAACGTTGAACTTCGTATGCAACGCTTAAAAGTTTTGGTGAAATGAAACTGATGATGGAATTTTGCCTGTGTTTCCACAAAATCACTGAACCTTTGAAATTTATTTTCTCTCGTTCCCGTGGGAAATTATTTTTCGGTGTTATTTCAGGCAATTATTTATGTATTTAGCTTTAAAAAATGTAACAATGACTGTAAAATATTTAAAATTACTCTGGTACAGATTTTTGTCCACTAAAACCTGAAATTGCTCCATCTTCTATCGGATTTCGTCTTAAAACATTCCGAGACATTAATATTTTCCTCACGAAGGATTGCTCACTTGGAACGGTTACCGCTTCTTGTTTTACAGCGGAGCGCTTCATTTTCTCAGCCATTGAATTACAGCGAAGAATAGACTTTACAATGCATTCTACATTAAATTGGACTTACCAATTAACGTTTGGGAAAAAACCCTGGGGTCAATTCAATAAAACTTTTACACTTGTAATCTACAAGTCGGACCATTGTATTTACAAGTGCAGACGAAAAACGAGTTTAATAAAAATCGTAACAAGTGCAGGTTACAAGTGTTCTACTTGTTATTACAGGTGTAACGCTACACGTGTAAAAGATGGTGAGAATCAGATCTAATAAAACTTTTACAAGAGTCCGACTTGTATTTTTAGAAGATTCCAACTTGTAAATAACAAGCGCAAAATACTAGTAACATGTCACTTGCAAACATTAAATACGACTTGTAAAAAAGATGTTGGAGCGTCAAAACATGTCGTCTTTCAGTGAAGAGGAACTCGACGAGCTCCTGAGACGTCAAATTATCGGGCAACCTAAGAATTTTAAAGAAAGACAGCCTTTGACATCGAAAATCCAAGGGAATTTCACCTCCCTGTGGACGCCTTCATTTGCCTTTTGGAATTTTAAATAGGCCAGCAAATTTTGAAAGGGCAGCAGAGAGATTGAAATTTGCATTTGTTAAAATACATGTCAATACTTTAAAGAAAACGACAACACTTTTAAGTTTGGTAAGACATGTTTCGACAGAAACTTCTGTCATCTTCAGTTAATTAATGTAAAAAGTACGGTGGCTCATAAGTACGGTGGCTCATAAGTGCCATGCAAAAATTGTGATTTTTTTTCTCATTTTAGCGACTTTTAGCGACTTTTTTAGCGACTTTTTTAACGACTTTTTTAGCGACTTTTTTAGCGACTTTTTTAGCGACTTTTTTAGCGACTTTTTTAGCGACTTTTTTAGCGACTTTCTTAGCGACTTTCTTAGCGACTTTTTTAGCGACCTTTTTAGCGACTTTTTAGCGACTTTTTTAGCGACTTTTTAGCGACTTTTTTAGCGACTTTTTTAGCGACTTTTTTAGCGACTTTTTTAGCGGCTTTTTTAGCGACTTTCTTAGCGACTTTTTTAGCGACCTTTTTAGCGACTTTTTTAGCGACTTTTTTAGCGACTTTTTTAGCGACTTTTTTAGCGACTTTTTTAGCGACTTTTTTAGCGACTTTTTCAGTTGTAATGCGGGCTCAAGTTACGTCGATAGAAGATGGCGGACAAGATGGCAGACATCGAATTAGAAGTCAATGAGGTAAATAACTCTTCCGGTACTCTTAATATTTGCTCCAATTCACTAAAGCTGCACAAAATAGATTACTAGATTTCAACTTAACGCTTTTTTCTGTTCATAGATTTGCGAGTTTCTCCCAAAGAGAGACATTCAGTCGGAAGTGATCGATCGATTCCGAGATGAGAAGGTATGTAGTGAACTTTTCAAGCACTATCGGTCTTGGCATGATCACCATCCCGGTAGTTTTTTCTTAGATGAATGATTATCCTTCCCTATTGTTTTAGTTCACCGCTGTCTAAGCCACCACTGGATGCGTCAAAATACGTTTGCATAACGGAAATATTAAAAGGATCCAGTGGAAGGTATAGGGAGAACCCCCATCGCACACACATGTGGACCACCCTGGAGTTGCCCTCTACGTACCAGTCGTACAATGAGTTGGCTGAGGAATTTACAAATATCCTACGAGAAAAGGCATCGTGGACTTTCAATATTGTTTAAATCTGTGGACAATAGAGTGGTAACATATAGTGGTCAGGCTTTATATTTACGCTTGTGTGGCCTAAACACTGAAGGAGGTCAATGAGAAGTTCTTGTTGAGTTTGAAGTTGATGTTCATTTTCCTTGACAGTCCTTAATCCATAATAGTTGAACACTTAAAGGATTTAAAATGAACTTCCTGCCATGAAACAAAACCGATCAGTTAATGCTTAGTCGACAAATTAGAAAAGTACACCTGTGCTTATTATGGGAGTGAAAGACTACTACTACTACCTTTCATGCACTGTGCACCTGGTTCTGTGGAACTGAATTTAGTTACTGTTTGACATGGTCACAGACATTTACTGTTCTATAATCCGCGGCAGGAATAGGCCTCTTGCACTAAGAGGTCACGTGACCAATGCTTCCCTAAAACAGTGAGTTGTAATCTTGCTGATGCCAAAAATTGACAGAACACATAAAAATTATCACACATCCGAAATTTGAGAGGAAACGCATTTAAGGGAGATAATTTATGGTACTTTGATTTTTCAACAAAGTAGTATGATTTGTATCGGCCGCCATGTTGGAGGGTATACTCTTGCCCCCCAACATGGCGGCCAAAAGTACTTTTTCCTTATATCTTGTTAAATGTTTGATAGTTGCGTTCAGATGTGCCATAAACGTTACAACATCATCTTTTAACATTTTCCTTGAAGTTTAAGTGCAAAATTTGTGTCAGAAAATTAAACGGTAATAATCAAGTTTTGGTCACGTGACCAGCTACGGACTTTCTCATTTTGA
>JAHPZR010000126.1:15000-18809 GCA_019787425.1 Platygyra sinensis | reverse complement strand
AGGTTTCTTTTGTTTTTCAATTCAACAAAAGGTCCCCAGAGGATGCCCTTGGAAAAATGTGTTTTTTTGCATACGTAATATCTCAAAAAGGAAGCAAACTTCAGGGAAAAAACATGCAGAACATTGTTGACACACGGAAACAACAGTGCATGCAAAATTTGGAGCGTTTTTGACAAAGTTCACTTTTCAGTAAAAAACCTAACGCCCTTTTTCCACCGAAGCCTTCAATTGTAATGTAGACTATATATGCTCATGGAATCATTCCATGGAATATTAAATTATAGTCTTCACCTATCATCTGTGTCTCCCAGACCAAGCTGTCCACAGCCTCCCCTCCCCCATGACCACACCTGAGTGTTTGCTCCAGCTAGTTGAAATTTGTTCCCAGCTGCATCACACAGACAAAGACCAAGCAATTTACACTGTTTACAAGGGGTCTTTATCATCCCAGATCTGGAAGGATCACAATGAGAAATTTGTCCAGGTAAAGAAGTCGTAAACATGCCAGTCACTGATCCTACTACAGCACTTGTCAATTTGCTGAGGTTCACATCAGGTCTGATCAGTCTGCTGCTAACAGCACTGTAAAAACCAGATGAATGCTTACCAACCACTGCACTCACTGTTTCCTTTGGTTTCCTGTCCTGACAAACTTTTGAAAGAGAATCCTCTGAGTCAGAATCAGTGCTTGTAAAGTATGTGACACTTGTAGCACTTGCAGGACTAAAGGGAGAAACTTCAGAGTAATATTCGTCTGGTGAATATGAATAAGAGTTGTTTTCATTTGATTCTGTAGTTTCAATGGAAGTGACAGATTGTTTAAATTGGGAAGACTCAGTTTTCTCACTGCTTTTGTTCACAGATTTGTCAATCTTGGCTTCCTGTAATGTACCTTTGCAAACAGTTAGCGATGCATCATTGCTGTTAGCACTTTCCACAACAGATAAGTGAGATGCCACTTGTCCCTCATCAGCAACAGCACCCTCATCAACAACAGCACTCACATGTATGCCACAACTACTTGATGGCTTGAATTTACATTCTTCATTATTCAAGAGTTTTCCTTTACTCTGATCTTGGCCCAATGTAAGTGGTGTACCTGTGTTGGCCACAAACTCAGATGTACTCTCAGCTCTTTTCTCGGTCACAACAGGCTCATAGCTGAGATAAGTTCTTGTAATACTAGGTTTTTCAATGTTTGATGAGCAGGTAACCATGTCAACTTTTAAAGTTCTATGCTTTCCTGTGATAAGATGTTTTTGGGGTGATCCCCTTGAGAGTTTCCTTTGCTTCTTTCTTAATTTTTCCCGTTTTGGAGGATTTGCTGTCAGTGATGTTAAATCTTCATCACCCCTTGAGAGCATGAAAGTAGGATATGACCGATCCCCTTGAATAACAGCTAAACTGTGATATGCTCCACAGGCAACTGATGTGACATGCTTTCCGATTAAAAACTGTATTTGGGTTGGTATTGTTACTTGCTCAATCTCTACACCATGTCCCAGCTGACAACCGGTACCCCATGACCAGACCTCACCATCAGTAGACACAGCGAGTGAGTGGCAATCTCCACATGCAATTTGTATAATCACAGGTTCATTCTGCGTGGAAGGATTTATTTCTCTAGTATCACGGGTGTTAAACCGTTCAAACTGGACCCGTGAAGGTTGGTTAACCAGTTTTATATCTCCAATACCACACTGTCCACTCGACGAATCTCCCCAAAAGAAGATTTCATTCCTTGAACAAATGACACCACTGTGCTGACCACCGCAACAAATCTCAAGCACACGTTTCTCACGAAAATAATGAATAACTGTCGGTTCCCGACGAGGCTTAAGGTCACCAAGACCGAGCTGGCCAAAAGAATTATCCCCGACGGACAGCAACTGGGAATCGAACGTAAGAAGCAGAGTATGGCTATTTCCTAAGGCTACCTTTGATATTCCAGCACTTAATGCCACGCTCCTTATGCGTGGTTCTAAGTTCGTCGACCTCCAAAAATATGCAATTCCCTTGGCAAAATCATCCTTGCCATCTTCTTCTTCCTTTGACGGATCCATTTATATCGGCATTTTACCACCAGTAGCTTACATATTTAGTTTATACTTCATGATAACATGCAATATAGTCTCCCTGAACTCTCCATTCGTGCCCAATGCCACTCGTCTTAGGGCGCGTTCGTTTGGGATATATATTCCGGAACTGGGAGTTTCAATGTGAATGTTAGTGCTGGCGTCAGAGCTTGAAGGAAATACTGATAATACGCGTAATTTGAAATAAACGGTATAATAGGAGTTGGTGTAGCTAGTTAAGTTTTAAAGGCATTTTGTGAAACAACAACAGAGCCCCAAAATATTTTTCTTCACTCGAGAAAAGAATGTAGCAAATGCCACAACTTGGTTAAGAGACCCAGAAAACCTTAAGTAGATGGATTTCCACAAGTATTCTTTTTTAAAAATTAGCCTTTATGCTAAACGTTACCAGTAAAAGTGAAAATGAGACGTTTTTAATTACACGAATTTGTGAGTTTACCGAAACTTGGGTCGTCACGCAACGTGACATCGAAGGTCATATCAAAATCGACAGAACAACATGATTGCAAGCTTTTCTTTCGCCTCGACGGCACATGTAACTCCAGTGGTCGAATTATCTAACTCGACGGGCTGAGATTTTGAGTCGACGATCACATTTAACGCCTCAACGGGCGAAGAATACTGTGAATGATTTGTCTGTGGTTTCGTAGCCTGCGTGGCAGGCGTCCGAAGGGGAGGGAAAGGGGAAAGACGAGCGCATGAAGTGCGAGAACAGACGCGTGAGGATCGCGGTAGGGGACGCCTGCAAGGACGCTTTTGTTTTCTTCATTCCGCCCTCTAATTAACTATGCAAAACCACTCAACTGTGGAATGTCTGGCTGTCAAAATCATCCAATCAGAATCACATTACTTCTTTCGTGACAAAATCTGAAGGTGCCAATGGGTTCTCGTATTTCTTGTTTTTGTTGTTTTGCACGAAAAATGAATTTTAAAATTTGAAGACCTTAGCTTCGTACGTTGGGAAGAGCGAGAAGACTGCGGGCCAAAAAGAAAGCAATTGTAACAATGTTTGTAGAGTTTGCCAGATAAATCTAAAAGTAACATATGGCAAATGTGTGGCTAAAGCTCGCGGAAATATATTCAAACCGTCGGAGAGAAAAAATATTCGGAGTTGTCTTAAGCGAATCTCTGAAGAGCTTTGGGATAACAGTGATTGCTTCTTACATCGATCCGCAGTCGGCCTGCAGTGCCTGTTCATGTTTCAACTGTACGCGACTCCGCCACAAGCCACTAAACTGCTACTCAGTAGTGTTCTTCTTCAATGATTGTTGAAATCGCTTATCTGTGACACTTTTCGCCGATGCACGGACAACGTCAAATTTGCCCCCTTCGATGTCTTCCAAACAAACTAGCTTCTGAGCTAAATATCAGACAGTAAATTTCATGGCCTCAACCTCAATAATCAGGCCGCTAACAATTCTGAAAAGAGGCGTTATTACTAACATCGGCTAACCTATGATGAATTAGTTCGAAACGATCTCTAGATTTATCCGCCTGGTTGAATATAAATGTAAGAAGACCTTAAGGGGGGTGAACCTTAACTACAAATCTGTCGCTAAGGAAATCTAAAAACCTCATTTTTTTTGGCTCCTGAAGTCCAGTGGGCATCAAAGTTTACCATGTTTGTTCGATTCATGTTTGCTTTCAATGTTTCGAACCATGCCCATATTTGGTATGTCACGTGACCACAATAGAAAATGTCTAAAAACTCGA
>JAHPZR010000126.1:5000-10000 GCA_019787425.1 Platygyra sinensis | reverse complement strand
GACGCTGCGCTCATTTTAGCACCAAGAATCGCAATTGTATTTACCAAGTTCGAGGAGAAGATGCTCAGTAATTTTTCTAATTTTCCATACATTTGTCTGTATTTTTCCCCGCGAACATGGCTTAACGTCCATCTACCCAGCCAAATCTACAGACAAATGTTTGGAAAATTAGAAAAAAACTGAGCTCAGGCTACCCAGGCTACATTCTTCAGCTTAGTGAATACAGTCTTCTACTTCTAGTATTTTAACGTTGCGATTAACAAATTGTGTAAAATCAGTTCAATTTTGGAAAAAGTTATTTGCTATCGGATTCCCATGCAAACACTGTAATTTCTGACCCCTTTGCCTACCCATCAAGATGGTGTCGAAAACTGTAATAAGATCTTTTGAATGAAGCTGGTACCTTCAAAAATGCCTTGAAGTTTGACAGTAACGACAATGTATCATCGGGATATTATCTAAATTAAGACATTTTGTTCCTCCCAAAACACTTTTTGGGATTTACAATTCTTTAATCTTCCCTTATCTTTCTTATGGCCTCGTTGCCTGGGGCCAGGCTGCAAAAACGCATTTGGAGAAACTCCTCAGATTACAAAAGAGAGCTGTGCGCCTAATTAACTTCGCACCTTTCCGCTCCCATGCCGTCCCTTACTTTCTTCACTCTAATATTATGCCTATTACAATGCTCTATTTTAAGCTTTCTTCGATGTTAATGTTTGATGTTTACAATAACACTGCCCCTCATAATATTTCACATCTCTTTACTCCCACTCAACAAATCCACTCTTACAGTACTCGCTCCTCCTCTTCTGGAAATTATTACATTAGCCACTCTAGACTAAATCAGAAAATGATTCGTTTTCTATTAGGGGAGCCAAAATTTGGAATAGTATACCTGAAAATTTACGAAATTCTTCAAAATCTCTCTTTAAGGAAAAAGTTCATGCAATTCTGTTGAAAATATTTGAAGTTCAGGATAGTTATGCTGACCTAAACACGATAATCTCCGATTTTAAAAAATATTAGCCCCCGCTTATCTAAATAGCTGCCTCGATTTTCTTATCTCAATTTCTCTCGTGACTGACCCTTTTTATTACAAATATGGTACTCTTTTTTCATTTCAACTATCGTAATAAATCTTAAGCCGTCCACACACCACCTGCCTCGATTAGCCTTGCTATTTGGAAGTGGTGTGATATTTGTATATTTAATGTAAGAAATAAAGATGTTGTTGCTGTTGTTGTTGTTGTTGTTGTTGTATCTCAGTCCACAGTCTTGTAAAAGAAAATATCAAGTTGCGTTTTAAACAATGGCTTTGCCACTGAACATTTTAAGTCAGGCTTTTTGATCCACTGAAAACTGTTGTGGGGCCCGTTTCTCGAAAGTCCCGGAAACTTTTTGGAGAAAACGGAGAAGTGTATGCGCCTGAAACTTCTTTGAAAAATTGCTCCACTTTAAAAGACACTCAACTGATTTGGTCGTCTCGAGACATATCTACATATGGAAGGTAAATGTACTCCGAAACTTTGGCAATATACAAACTAACTATTCAGCTCCAAATGGTTTTATTAATGAAGGAGGGTGCTAATGGGGTTAACAGTTAACTGAAAATTGGCCCAAAAAATAGAGGAGCCTCCCCGTATTAAACTTTGTTAAGTACACCCTGGGTTAACTGATAAATGAAAAGTTAACAGTTAAGTGACATTCTATCATTATACTGAATACGATCGGTTGTTGTTGTTAATAAAATGAACAAAGTTTTTTTCCTAGCAGCGAAGCTATTTCGTGACATTTAACTGTCGTAGAAGTCGCGTAGGCCTGTCAAGCCCACTTTACAGATATTTTTATCGACAGGCCCCATTCTACATCGTTTAAGACATACCAGCACTCAGCTAACGTCAACGAGCATAAAGAGAAAAATACGCACTCAACCTGTGGCATCGACCCTATTGTAAGAACGTTTTGCAAAAAAAGAACATGCGCGTTTATATCAAAATAGCTCCCCAATGCAGATTAGCCATCGAGTGTCTAAAAATCTAGGAATAACGCCGTCAAAGAAACCCAAAATAATGAGGTCGAGCTTCAAACAAATTAGGATCGCAAAGTACATTGCGCCATTGACTAGCTGTTATAGCCAATAGAAACCAGGCATTTTCGATCCGTCACGAGGGTACACACCCCCGGGGTATACACCACGAGAAGTTTGTTCCAAGCAGCAGGATGTCTTACATAGCAACTTCAGACGCACAGAGTATTTGATATACCGGCAACTGATGAGATCCACATGTAGGATCGAAACCATGGTGTTCCCTGAACCAAGCCGAACAACGGCATATACACCAATCGCCAGACTTGCGAGTAGACAGCTACATTTTATTAAAGCAAAGCTTTGAAGGTCAAAGTTTCCCTATCTTGACCAATAAGAGTCGTATTTGGCCTATAAACCATTTATATCTTCATATAATTTATACCTTGGTTTTAGCGAAAGTTTATAGTTCAATTGAATTAGTAGTTAACTGACAATTGGCCAAAAAAATAGTAGTTAGCTGATAATTAGGTACCCCCATTAGCATCCTCATGAAGTAATCTACGTAATATTCGCATAGATTACATATGGAAGTACAAGAATCCAAAACTCAGAAAAAAACGATTGTAATTGAAAATAAGATTTTATTTTACTTGATAAAACGCTAAAAAGCGCTTGTGGGCCAACGATAAAAGACCATGGAAACTTTTTTTAATGTCCTTACTTTCAATGTTGGCAACAACCTCAGCTTCTTTTCCGGTGTAGCTGTGACATCCACTGAATATCTACCCCGGGCCCTTAATTGAAACGTACCAAAATTCTTTCGTGACATATTCTCCCACTGGCAGAAAATGAAACAAATCAAATAACATGGACTGATAATCAGTTTATTTGAGTAAACAAGTCATCTCGGTTTTTTCAACTGGTTGGAAAACTCTCGTGCCTTTCTGACAACGAAGGTAAGACCGAAATGAAGGCTGAAGCAGTTATGTCTTCTACCCTCAACTGAAGACACTGAATACGTACCGCATGCAATCGAAAAGTTCGCGTGAAATTCTACTCAATCACCAACATTTCCCTCCTCCAACTGCGGAGAAAAGACTCATTGAACGCGGTTTTATGTTTCCCCCGTTATTCAGTTAATACGGTTAATATTAGTACATTATTTGTAAACCGTGGGGTTTTCCCATTTTAGGAAAAAAACCCACGAAACACTGTTTACCCTGTTTTCAGAGGTTTGTCAATTTCCACGCTTAAATCAACAGCAGAACTCTTTTTCATGCTTTGGCGAGAAAGCGTGGAATTGTCTCCCATCGCAAGTGTGTAATCAACCAAAAATGGCATTCAAGAAATCAATTCGCAAAGCTTTATTGGCAGCTTTAGAAGGCGAGGAGGATTATATTGAGGCACCTAATTTACTATCTAAAATTAATTTATATTTTACATAACTTTTTGTAGTCAATCACTGTTAATCTCTTCGCCTGTTTAGTTTGTTTATTTTGTTTAGGTTATTAAGCTACCTTTTAAAAATCAATTCTGTAAACATATTTATCCCCGGATGTTAATGACTGTATTTTATTTATAGTTTATTCCTGTCATGATTTATAGTCTTTTATTTGAAGCTTACAAATTGGTTTCTTTTTCTTTTTCTTTTTTTTTCTTCCTGCACAACTCGCCTCGACTAGCTTACGCTATATGCGAGTTGTACATGTTCTCAGTTTTAAGTGTTAATTATTAATAAAGTTTATTTGTTGTTGTTTTGTTGTTGTTGTTGTTTAACACATGGACAAGTTACTTGTGAACAGGATCAACTGAATTCCATGTTAACCAATGATTAGTACGTCATCGTGCTTTTAATAAAGCCAAGTTGTAACAGTTAGGGAGCATTTAATCATTGACTATTGTGGTATGTGACCTTACAAAGTTCATTTTTGATATCACACGGCGAAGTTCTTTCACGTGATACCAACACTCACTCAAAACTGCGAGGCCTGACTGCGAGGCCTCCTACATTGGTGAGACTGGCAGAAACCTTAACACGAGACTGACTGAACACAAACGCGTCACGAGAAATGGTGATGTCAACAATCACATTGCTGTGCATCATCAACTGACAAACCACAACATTGACTGGGACTCTGCCCAATTCTTAACCTACAGTACTAACTATTTTCAACGACTGACTCTGGAGAGCTGGTACACTAACTTAGAACAAACGCCTCTTAACAGATGCCAACAACTACCGGCACCTTACAAACGACTTATCCCCGACGAAAACGAAACCGACAAACGGACTTCTAACAGACCGACTTAATTTTGACTAACAATAGATTTAATAACAAAAGACGGATCGAAACTGACCAATGACTGATGACAAACTTTACACGAGTCTTTCAGCCAATAACATCATGGCTTAACTGACCAATCGTTTTCAACTGACCAGACTTATAACAACATCGACTGACAGACACTATTCACTTGACTCTGAAGATGACTTCCGCGCAGGTTGTCGAAACGTCAGTCACCAACAACAGTTCTTTTCAGAACTACACTCACCCGGACGATCACACAATACGAATCACTCAAAACTGTCCCACAGAGATGTTTCATAGAAAAAGATAATATCTAGGGTATATGACAGTTGTGATCATAGCGCAGTTTTACGCACAGCACTCCCGACAGCTTGAACAAGAGGAAAACTTTACAGTTGGCCAAACCTTATAATACGGACTCGAATTTTAGGTTTTAGCGAATAATATGCTTTGAAATCAAGTTGATACGTATTGAATTCTCCGCAACTTGCAGAAGCTTTATTTGTGTTTTTCATCGAGTAATTCGAAACTATGCAGGAGCGGGGAACATACTACATCTTCGTAACACAATTCACTTATTTATACTCCCAGTTTATACTCTTAATTTTGAAGCCCATCCAATACAGTCATCACCATCATCGTCGCCGTCGTCGACGTTGTCA
>JAHPZR010000125.1:5000-35280 GCA_019787425.1 Platygyra sinensis | reverse complement strand
ATTTGTTCTTACATCTGAAATTCATTTTGAAGTAACTGGGGGTAACGTGTAGCGATCACTGACGACGTGATCACCAAACTGTCGTGGTTGTGAAGCAATTCTCCCACTCCCCCTCGTGACCGCGAGATCATAGTAACACAACCGGCTTTTTCTGGTCTTTTTCTTTTTCTTTGTCATGTAATTTTTCACATTAGGAATGGGCGCGTGGATGTGTAGATTAAACCTGGCTGGCAGCATGTAAGTCCTAAAGGAATGGACAATTCCTTTGGACTAATGGATGAACTATAAATACGGAATTAAAGAATGGGGATAAGAACAATCGCAATACTTCTCAGCGGTACGGTGGCGGGCCTCGCCCCAGTTCCTGCAGCCACTACAGTAAACTTTTATGTAGGCCTTACAAGATAATCTTGACCTCCCTGAAAGCGTTAGAACGGCAGGCCGAAAACAGAAAAGAGCCTGGTAATCGAGGAGACCGTAAAAATTAAACGTGACGAAATAAAAAGAAAATACAAAACACCACTATTCTTTTTGTAATAAGTCAAAGCATTTTCTAGATTTACGCCTAAGAATTATCGTTAATTTCTTTTAATTCTTCATCGTTTCCCTCTCGTCGACGAAAGGGGATGCCGACTAAATACCACTAATTGAAGAGATCTTTAATGACATCCTTCCAGGAAGCTGTTCCGAAGAGAAAAGAAATCGTTTCCAGTAGAAACAAATATTAGGAACCAATTACTAGTGTCATGCTAGATTTCACGCACCGCCATACTGAACCAAATCACGAGGGTGTTTTTAGCCAGCTATTATTAAGAGTCGCAAACTGAAGGAATTCTCACTGTTTCAAACTGGGAAACGATGTCTTTTCTTGGGCGAACATTTCCTACTGTGAAGTCAATATGGCTGCTGTAAAATTTTCTGTCTAACAATCAGTTTATGAGCCTCGAGATTTTTATATCACGCAAAGACATCGAGAACGAATGATCTATTGTTTCAATTAAGTGTCGTTCAAACGTTTATCTTAACCCCCATACAGACATCTTCGAAACGCCAGAAGTGGTCCTCCACTTTGGTTAACAACCAACCGCACATACTACTACAGTCAGTACAGTGTACAAGGGAATAGATAGTGGCAGAGTCGAAGAAAAACGGCAATTGTGATAAAAATCTTTATAGACTTGTATTAATAACTGCAAGTGGCATCATTTTGTGCGGTTTAGTAGCAAGCGAATTAGCGAAATGCTGCTTCGATTGCCGCGGAAACTCTTAAAGAAATTCATTTTTATTCTCATAAAACATATCAACAAAGAAGCCGGCTCTGGTGCGAACGGATAATATCTTCGTTTTACCATGCGAACGCATATAATTTGAAGTTAACTTACCTACACAGTGCAGTGTCCTGTTCCCGTCTTTTATCAAAGGTGCTTTTGACAAGCCCGTTTACAGTTAGCGAGTTTTCGTTTGATCAACGGTCTAAAATCCAGGCAGAGCACTGGCGCAAAAAAATCGCTATTGTCCGATACGAATTTTTTAAGTCATGCACATCTCATCACTTCGCTTTTTGATTGAGGGGCGAATAGTAAGTAACTTTGCGTAAACTAGTAAGCCTTTTTTAGTTTGTAATGAATCGCTGGACATCGGGAGTATGAACAAAACGTGCAAGAGGCCCACGTAAAAGGCTTTTTTTAAAATGCGGACACGGCACGTACTAAGCGTTTGTTTAGATTTCAATTCCAAAACGAGCATAACTGATTGAGGCCCCGGGCATGGACTGAATGGAGCATCGAGGGGCGATTTAAAATAAAATCACGAGACGTGCTGATGTCGGCATAATCATGAGATTCCAGTGTCAGATGAATAGACTGATTTCCGGTAAAAAACTGAAATACGATGACGAATCTAAAGAAAGGGATCTTCTTTTGTACCACACTGAAATTAAAGTTGCGTGAACTGAAAGTTAGTTCTAGAGTGAATCGCGACTGATTTAATCAGAAAAAAAAAAAATCAGCATATTTATCAATTAACTTTATTCTCCCCGGCCAAAATCATCTAAACAACCTGACGTATCGTCAGGTAGGGCTATTTCCGGCATTGTATCTTTAATTGTTAGTGACTCAATTTTCAATTTTGATCCAACTGACGAGTAACATATATACGGAGACAAGAGGAACAATTGATCAATACTGAATTGATCAGTTTGAACAAAGATTCCTGCAGCCCCCGGTTTTACCAGAGAAATTTGAACTGAGTTTGTCGGCAATCACGAAGCATCAGCTGGGGGGGAAACACACATCAGAACCAGCGGGTAAATAATCATGAGGCAGACCGTACAGTTTACAAGTATTTTACACAACCGGTCCATGGGCCTGAAGTTTTCTGATTTTGTCGTCATGCCTAGTCGTGAAAGGGACCGTTTCCAAGAGAAGCCGCAGCGCAATGCCACGTACATATCCATAACTTTTCGAAAAAAGCTCGCGTTGTTGCAAAAGGGAACTCGATCTACTTTCCCCAATTTCAATCAGTCTTGAGGTGATTACTCAGATAAAAAAAAAATAAAAAAAAAAAAAAAAAAGGTTTGCCATGAATTTTGGAAACTTTCTCTGAATGTTTCAACCAAGCACTGTTTCGAAAAAAAAAAAACAACAAAAATTATAGGTCCGGCCTCGCTTAAGAGATGTTATAGCCAATCTTACCCATTTATATGCCTCGACTCGTGGTTAATCACTCGCGTTTATTTATCGGTCGACCTCTACATTTTGCGGTAGCTGAAGCATAGCCTTATTAAGTAATACTAGGAAAAAACTTTACAGCCTATGAAAGTTTCGAGCATATGGAAGATATCATAAAATGTGTGGAAAATCACACCATTTAAAATGACGTGGAGCAAAGCGTTGGTATAGACTGTTAGCGGTCAGAATTTACATCCCAGAATAACTCCTTTTGTGTACGCTTTCACTAATACCTTTTTTTCTGTCCGATAAATAAATTTTAAATTTTTGCACGATGCAATACTGAGAATCACTTCAAAATAACCACACAAATGAAGTGCTTTACGCGCTTTCTGATTGGCTACTCAGAAGTGTATAGCTAGTCAGTTTTGGAAATTTCAGTGATCATCCCCGTTTACATCATGCTTACCATAAGGTATCATTTGTCAGAAGTAGCGGGGATGATCACTGAATTTCCAAAACTGACTTAGCTATTCACTTTCGAGCTAGCCAATCGGAAAGCGCGTAAAGCACTTCATTTGTGTAGTATATTTAAAGTGATTCCTCAGTATTGCATCGCGCAAAATTTAAAATTTATTTATCGGACAGAAAAAAAAGGTATAGGTGAAAGCGTACACAAAGAGTTATTCTGTGATGTAAATTATGACCACTAAAACGACTATACCAACGCTTTGCGTCCACGTCATTTTAAATGGTGTGATTTTTTTCACAAATTTTGATATTGTTTCATATGCTCGAAACTTTCTAGCTGTTAAGTTTTTCCCAAGTATTACTTTAATAAGCTATCCTTCCAGCTACCCCAAAATGTAGCGTCGACCGATGAATAACGCGAGTGATTAACACGAGTTGAGGCATAAATGGGTAAGATTGGCTCATCACATCTCTTTAAGCGAGGATCGTGACCTATAATTTTTTGTTTTTTCTTCGAAACAGTGCTTGGTTGAGAACATTCAGAGAAAGTTTCCAAAAATTCATGGCAACTTTACATGATATCTGAGTAATCACCTCAACTGGTTGAAATCTGGGGGAATATTAGATCGAGTTCCCTTTTGCAACAACGCGAAGCTTTTCGAAAAGTTATGATATTCACGTTGATGCATTGCGCTGCGCTCTCTTTGAACCGGTCCTTCACGACCTACGCTGACGACAAAATAGAACTTCAGGCCCATGGACCGGTTGTTAAATAATTGTAAACTGTACGTTCTGCTCATTATTATTTACCTCTGGTTCTGATGTTTGTTTCCCCAGCTGTGTTTCGTTGATTGTCGACAAACTCAGTTAAATTTCTCTGTAAACCGGGCTGCAGGAATCTTTGTTCAACCGGTCAATTCAGTATCTGATCAATTGTTCTTCTGTCTCCTTATATATGTTACTCGTCAGTTGGATCAAAATTGAAAATGAGTCACTAACAATTAAAGATACAATGCCGGAAATAGCCCTACCTGACGAGTCAGGTTGTTTAGCTGATTTTGCCGAAGGAGATAAAGTAATTGATAAATATGCTGATTTTTTTTTCTTATAAATCAGTCGCGATCACTCTAGAACTAACTTTCAGTTCACGCAACTGAATTTCAGTTTGTACAAAAGAATATCCCTTCTTTAGATTCGTCATCGTATTCAGTTTTTTTACAGGAAATCAGTCTATCCATTGACAATGGATCTCATGATTATGCCGACATCAGCACGTCCCGTGATTTTAAATGCCCCTCGATGCTCCATTCAGTCCATGCCCCGGGGCTCAATCAGTTATGCTCGTTTTGAATTGAAATCTAAACAAAAGCTTTAGTACGTGTCGGTCGCATTTAAAAAAACCTTTTACGTGGCCTCTTGCACGTTTTGTTCTACTTCGATTTCAGCGATTCATTACAAACTAAAAGGCTACTGTTACGCAAGTTACTTATTATTACCCGTAATCAAAAGCGAGTTGATGATGATGTGCATGACTTAAAAATTCGATCGAAAATAGCGTATTTTTTGCGCCAGTGCTCTGCCTTGATTTTAGACCGTTGATCAAACGAAAATCGCCAATTGTAAACGGCTTGCAAAAGCGCTTTGATAAAGACGGGAACAGGACACTGCGCACTGTGTAGGTAAGTTAACTTCAAATTATATGCGTTCGCATGGTAAAAGGAAGATATTATCCGTTCGCACCAGAGCCGGCTTCTTTGTTGATATGTTTTATGAGAATAAAAATGAATTTCTTTAAGAGTTTCCGCGGCAATCGAAGCAGCATTTCGCTAATTCTCTTTGCTACTAAACCGCAAAATGATGGCCACTTGCAGTTATAATACAAGTCTATAAAGCTTTTTATCACGAATGCCGTTTTCTTCTTGACTCTGCCACTATCTATTCCCTTGTACACTGTACTGACTGTAGTAGTAGTGTGCGGTTGGTTGTTAACCAAGTGGAGACCACTTCTTGCGTTTTCGAAATGTCTGTATAGGGGGTTAAGATAAAAGTTTTGAACGACACTTAATTGAAACAATTAGATCATTCGTTCTCGATTTCTTTGCGTGATAAAAATCTCGAGCTCATAAACTGATTGTTAGACAGAAAATTTTACAGCAGCCATATTGCTTCACAGTAGGAAATGTTCGCCCAAGAAAAGAAATCGTTTCCCAGTTTGAACCAGTGAGAATTCCTTCAGTTTGCGACTCTAATATAGCTGTAAAAACACCCTCGTTGATTTGGTTCAGTATGGCGGTGCGTGAAATCTAGCATGACTACTAGTAATTGGTTCCTAATATTTGTTTCTACTGGAAAATGATTTCTTTTCTTTCGGAATAGCTTCCTCGATAGGATGTCATTAAAGATCTCTTCAATTAGTGGTATTTAGTGGCATCCCCTTTCGTCGACGAGGGGAAACGATGAATAATTAAAAGAAATTAACGATAATTCTTAGGCGTAACTCTAGAAAATGCTTTGACTTATTACAAAAAGAATCGTGTGTTTTGTATTTCTTTTATTTCGCACGTTA
Organism: Platygyra sinensis; assembly: GCA_019787425.1. NCBI lineage: Eukaryota > Metazoa > Cnidaria > Anthozoa > Scleractinia > Merulinidae > Platygyra > Platygyra sinensis. The sequence goes on along the minus strand of JAHPZR010000125.1, from coordinate 29,574 downwards.
TTTTACGGTCTCCTCGATACCAGGCTCTTTTCTGTTTTCGGCCTGCCGTCTCACGCTTCAGGGAGGTTCAAGCTCATCTTGTCAAGGCCTCATAAAAGTTACTGTAGTGGCTGCAGGAACTGGGGCGAGGCCGCCACCGTACCGCTGAGCAAGTATTGCTGATTGTTCTTATCCACATCTTCTAATACGTATTTATAGTTCATCATTAGTCCAAAGGAATTGTCCATTCCTTTAGGACTTACATCTGCCAGCCAGTTTAATCTCCACATCCACGCGCCATTCCTAATGTGAAAATTACCTGACAAAGAAAAGACAAAAAAAGCCGTTACTATGATCTCGCGGTCACGAGGGGGAGTTGGAGAATTTGCTTCACAAACACTACAGTTGGTGATCACGTCGTCAGTGATCGCACACGTACCCCATTTACTTCAAAATGAATTTCAGATGTAAGAACAAATAAGTAGTTGATCACCACAGCCAGCAAAATGCAGAGTGGGGTTTGGGTACAAAAGACGGTGGGTGCGTGGGTGGTATTCCATGGAGACTGGAAGTCCTGGAAGGAAGCGAGAGCTCTAGCTAAGGACAGGAGGAGAAAGTGGAAGAGGAGTAGTGCGGCGTTATGCGAAACAGAGCGCAAAGAAGATAGGTGAGGTGAGGTGATTCCTCGAACAAGGTTGTGCTTGTCCAGTGAAAATGTCTTACCAACAGGATCCATAACAAATCCTCTTCGTTTCTCTGTGTACAAATACCTACAAGGGTTACGAACAGAGTACAGTTTATTTAGATACTGCCGTTAAAATAATAACTAATGAACACCAAACAATGGAGAACGGAGTATCTTCACGGCGGGACCAGTCCCAAAGCATCTCCCAAAGAAAGAAGCAGCACTCTATAAGCCCCGAATGCTATACCAGGCCCATTAATATCAAACTAAAAATATTCCGGTTACAAGCTCCCCCCCCCGGATAAAAGCCTCCCCATTCCAAGTTTTTTTTATCATCATTTATTCTAAGGAGTTCTCCACTCCTGAACCCTCTGTGATACGTAACATCCCTACAACCAGTTGCGCTTCCCTTAAGTCCGTAATAGACAGGGTGTGTCCCAGGGCGTGACCCGGACCAATGGGCTGCTACCTCCCCCTCCTATATGTACATATAAGTCAAGTACACGGTGCACAGAACACATCACGTACTTGGTACATAAGCGCATCAGCGGGCTCTTCATACAGGCAACTAGACTTGGGTCAACATGCCAATCACTGGTCCCTAAAAGGTCCTGGGGAAAAACAAATAAGAAACTAGTGAGACAATCTCAGATAGTGCAGAGTGTTATGCAGGACTGTCAGTACGTTTTGAGTCATCAGCTGCCTGTCTTTAACTTGTTAGTTTAAGGCCCAAAAATAACTTACAATTACTGTTTGTCAAGACGGTTTTAAATTTTACTGTGGTGTTTTACATGGAATTTCGTTCATTCTAAATTCATTAATACGTTGAACTAGCAAACGTGATACTTTTAGTTTTTCAACGCCAACGTTTGTAACTTGATACTTTTGTTTTTCTCGCAAAGTTTGTAACATGATACCCTTGTTTTCTCAAAAACATACAAAGAAGATATGCTCGCTTTTTTCCTGAGAAAAATGAAATAATGTTATTTACTTATGAAAAAATTGGAAGAGGAATGAATGAATGAATGTTTCAATCAAGAGGCAAATTTTCATATCATTGATAAACAATTATTGAATTTATGGAGAGCTCGGAAAAAATCCGAGTCCCAGATGGGATTTGAACCCACGAGCGCATAAGTCTTTAATATACGATAAACAATTACTAATTTAATTATCAAATAGTCACGTCGTGTCTCGGAATAGCACGATCTTATTAGGTTGCCACCGATGGTGTTAACAGTAAACCAGTTCAAAATACACAACGATATCGATTTATACAACCGAGAAGCGTTTCAACTTGACCGATATCCTACATAGGTGAATGCGCCCCCTCAAAGACTGACTAAATTTATTTGCGGTTTCCGTGCATGAGTGCCACAGTGTCTACAGTAATATTTGATGCCGTTAACTCGGAAGTGTTGTCACAAAAGCGTTCTTTGCACTAAAAGGGGGAACTGATATTACCCGAAATATGACTGCTATTGGCCGTTAAGACGAGAGTGTGGTATCGCACGCGTGAATCTGAACCCGAAAACGGATTGTATCATGCTGACAATGCTAGAGCGCATGCGTCTTACATACTGTGTTCAACCGCAAGGAAAAGCACTAAACGTTTGTGTATAATTGTGTATGAAATGCATCGACCCAACATATAGTTAACACTAACGCTAATCAATCTGCGCATCTGCGCATGCGCTTCGTGTAAATCGCTTTAGTTCTTAAGAGAATAGTACCACAAGGATAACAAGAGAATATTGGAACCATATATAGTTTTCTGATGTTACGAAAGAACTTATGTAAGTATGGTACGTTTTACGTAGCAATCAAAGGTACCTACCCCACCCGCTCAAAACAAGGCTAATTAATTAATTGAAATTAATTAATTAAACAAACATTAAAGTTTACACCTTATTGCCTTAGTGCCTTATTTCCATAGTGCGTTAGCGACGTCAACCCCCAAACCATCCCAATAGTGCACTCTGCACTAAAAAGGAAAGAAGATAACTCAAGTTCACGTTCAGCAAAAGCCTGATGAGTAGTAACCCACAAGCGTTACATTTCCTTTAGCTAGTTGTGCTAATCATGCAGACACCATTTGCTGAGAAAGGGTCTACCATGGCTCTTGAAGGACTCCAAGGACAGCCATGAGATCAGCAGTCATTCTGACGATTTTGATCTTGAAAGGATTATCAAATCTCACTTAATTGTAATTCTTTTGGTTTCGAGAGTTTGGTTGTACATCAAGATTATGTACCACTTCACAGCTGATGGTATTCTTTACTCTCAATACCGGCATTAGTCTAGACTGTTCACAGTCCCCTATTTTTCCGTGAGATCGTAGTATTGATCGTTGAGTTCGACGGGCCGCCATATTGGTTTCTTTATGCGCGCGAAACTGGGGAGAGTACAAAATGCCCGTGGGTAGTGGCGGTGGAGTAGATAGCGTGGGGGTAGGGGGGCGGAACCCACACCCTATCTACCCCACCGCCACTACCCACGGGCATTTTGTACTCTCCCCAGTTTCGCGCGCATCAAGAGACCAATATGGCGGCCCGTCGAACTCAACGATCGACACTATGATCTCACGGAAAAATAGGGGACTGTGAACAGTCTAGCATTAGTCAATCGGTGTTGTTTGTTGACTGCGAGTAGTCCCTATTTCGCTTAGTCCGTCGTGTGTAACGCGAAAAAACTCGCCCCCAGGAGTTCGCACGGCCATTTTTTCTCGCGGTTTTCTTTCACGTCACCCACGACTGACTAAGTGAAAGAGGGACTACTCGTAGTCTATGCTGTTTGAGAAGTCCGCTCTTTATCACTATGGAGTCTAACAGAGTTCTACACGGTATACCAACCTTGAACAATGACAACGGTGACAAGCTAGTGTCCTCGCGGCTTTCAAGAATTCTTTTCTTTTCATCTTCCAAAAGGAGAGTTTGGGGAATACCCTTTGCTATCAAACAGAGAAAGAAGACACATCAATGGTCTCCAAGACAATGAAACAAGAGAGAATGATGATCTATAAAGATAGAAGCTGTTCTCATAAGGCTATAACTCGATAGAGACACTGGAAAGTTGTTCGTTATTTTCTTTAGGCTGTTTTATTAATCACTGAGGTAAAGAAAACAACCACTGAATTTTAAAGTTTTGACAAAAAAATCTTTATCACACCACAGGTAGCCCAAGCTCCTTTGGGAACCGTTAACAAAACGTTGCGTAACAGCGTTACTATAATTGTTTGTATGGGAATATAACGATCGAACAGAATAGTTCAAAATAAGGGGAAAAAATAATAAAATCGACTTACCTTTTCTTGTTGTGTGTATGACTTGCGTTTCTATGGCGTTTGGAGGCGTTTCAGAACGATTCTGGCTAGTGTTAGCTTCCTCTCCATATATCGGATCCTCTGGGGCGAATTTATGGCTGGATTCTTTCTAGCGATCTGCCGGGCTCCGTCACTCGAGTGCCCTACCTTGAGGAATTTTGTATGGAGAGGAATACAGAGAACCTAAAACTAGTTGGAATCGTTCTGAAACGCCTCCAAACGCCATAAAACGCAAGTTTATGCGCACAACAAGAAAAGGTAAGTCGATTTTATTACTTTTTCCCCTTATTTTGAACTATTATGTACGATAGTCATATTCCCATACAAACTCTTATAATAATGCTCTTACGTTAGGCAATGTCATGTTGACGGTACCCAAAGGAGCTTGGGCTACCTGTGATCACACGTATCGCTAAGTATAAGGATATAAGTCTTATCTCACCTTCCCTTTCCAGAGCGAGAGATAGCTGGAGTCGGAGCCATTGTCTAAAGCCAGGAATTGGAGATAGAGTTGAATACTGTGTGATGTTCGGGAACTCGTGTCGTAGCTCCTCCACCACATGCTTTATAAGAAAATTTCCAAGATCTACGCCGCTTAGTCCTGCAAGAAACATCGAGATTAACTCACTCTTAAAACTATTTTCTAATTACCATTAGTTTGTTCGAAACTTCCCCAGTACCCCGTGGACACCTCGGACGAGATGACCCAAAATAGATTTAGCGGGATACGGGATGATTAGAGTAAAATGACGGCAGGAATCTGGATGACAGGACTTTCAATGACTGGATGAAGGACAACAATATTTCGGCGGGAAAGGGGTTTGTTCATTTTTCTGACGAGATACGGGATAGGTTTAAAATTGACGGAGGCATGCGGGATGAAAAACGGAAAATCACAGGTTACAGACTTTACACAGAGAACTGTGACTTTAACCAGTAGGGATCGAGATAAATACTCTGACTGGTGCGAGACTGAACCAAAAATAGCTGCGGGATGAGCGATTGCAAAAGCCTGAGTGTTCCCTCCATCTCAAGATGGCCCCCAAAACCATGTTAAGGTCTATAAATGGCCATTTGCTGATAAACCTGATTACCACGCGAACGTTGTTCGTCAAGAAAGTCATAATCAGTTTTAATCACTAGAAAAGTGACATGGACCTTCCACTGTTATTCTTGAATCTCTCATGACCTCTCATTCCAGATTTCTAATCACCAATCTTTATTAACTATAACGCTGAGATGTCTACCTTTCTGTGTAGAAGTAATGGAGTAAAACACTGCAGCAGTTCTTTTCTCCAGCTCATATTCACACTCATCTCTATCAACTTCAGGCTCGCTCAGTATAATCTGAATTGAAACAGATCAAAAGACAATTTTAAGTCAACTAAAAATGCATGAATCAAGGGAAAAAGATCTCTTCTGAGGGCTTTAAGTTTGGTTGTTCTTCAAATACTTTTCTTTCCTTTTCTTTCCCTCGCCTGAGCAAGGGAGAGGGAAAGGGTTTATGCAGGACATGTAAAGAGGCCAAATTAGAGTGTGATACATGCATGAAAAGTAACTAAGAGCCCAGGGAGGGTAGTCTCCTCTGCAGCGTTTTTGGGATGTCACTCAACACTACCCCAAAGAGAGTTGCATGACATCCCAAGAATGGCTGCAGAGGAGACTAAAGGAGGGAGACTCCCAAAAAAGGACAAGAGTGCTTGTTGTACCTTTTGGGGTTAAAAATCCGGGTATGTTACCTGTTAGGGTGTCCAGTCCCAAAAGATCCACAGCAGAAGAATTACTGCTGCCTTTTAGGGCAGTGAGGAAAAAAGTCATTTTCAGTTGATTTGTTGCTTTGTATCTCTTAATGTGGGAAAAATTCCAAGCCACGCCCACAAAACAGCATCTTGGCAAATTTTGTGATGAGCATCCCTGACTTTTTGATATGGGAGTACCCCCCTCCCTCTAGGGGCTAAGAGAAGTGATTTGCGAATTTACGAAAAGCCCATTGTTAAAAGAAGCTAGCTGTAAGAGAGTATATGTGATGCATGAATTTTGTTAAAATTGGCTCAGGAAACAAGATCATTACTCCGGGCTGTCATTAAGTTTTGAGTCACCCATTACCTTGGCCCTCACACCCGTAACAAACTTGCTACTTTGTGGGTGAATTGTACCAAGAACAGGCCAGTTCACACATAACATCACAGGCTCATCGAGGAGACTCAGTCATAACAGGTGTTATGGGTTACAGCCCTTAATGACAGCCCTGAGATTCACAATCCACCCTCTGACCTCTGACAGCCTCAAGCCTAACCAATTAGCTTGTTGACCTTTTGGTTGAGGTATTAGAGTTCAAATGCCAGCCGAGTGATTCTTATTTCTAAGGGCTGCTACTCTTGTTAAGGAAGATCAGTTTTGATCACTAGAAAGGCGCCTCCTGTCATGACAATATACCTGAATGTTATCTGCGATCTCATACTCCAGGGCCGTGTGTAACACTACCACAGGTTCACCAGGCATGGAGCGATGGGTGTACATATAACATCTTCTGTCAGGAGCTAGCCGCCGCTTTAGGTCATCCCAACCATACATTGAATGTACTGCCTCGTAATGCAATATCTGAGTACAAAATGTAATATTAAAGATTAAACATTAGGCCAGCATTTTTTATTGAGGCCAAAGAATCAAGAATTTTGTCGGAATAATAGCAACAAAAATTGATGGTTGGCATCCTTGGGCAGACCAAAAGGAATGTGGGTGCCAGTCACTTGACTATACTGTACACAGCACAAGCCAACAGGATTTGCCAAACAAATTCAACCTTCTTCTTTTTCATTGCAAGAACACTCCTTTCATAATAACCACACAATCTTGATTCTTTGCTCATGCTTCAACTTGACAAGTGTTACTGGAAAATATTTAGCTTTTTTATTTGAGCTTAATGGTGCACATTAGTGCACCCCTTTTAAGCATAATAGCGTGATTCTTTGACCATTGAACATAAGCAACATAGTGAAAAATTGTGTAATGTGCAAAACCCTTGCATGCACTGTGCAAACTTTAGATATCATTATCTATAGAACCCCCTAAATTGTCTCAAAAACAGATACAAACAGCATAATTACCTTTTCCAGAATACTGCCAGGTGATTCCCATGTTACTCGTCTAAGATCCAACAATCCAACAGCAAACCACTGAGCTAGGAGATTCTTGATGGAGGAACTCAGAGCTTGGAGTTCTTGTCTAGCTATATGATCCTTCTCTTCATTTAACCCTTCCTAAATATGTAAAATAATAGTCACCTCAAATTAACACAGGCCCATGTTAAATGATTCCTTGTAAGAGTCTGTTAATTATTTATAATTATTTATTTATTAAAATTGAGAAGTCAAAAAACAAATTCCATACCTCATACTAACCAAGCTTGATTTATGGTCTACGCACAAAGTGCACAGAAGGGAGGTGAATGAGAATCCATAACTTACAGTACAGACCAAGAAAATGAGGCTAGTAACTTTCCACAATGTTTCATTGACAGGTTCAGGAACAGCTTCAAATGCTAACAGACTGTACAGTAGAGTACTGCCAGCTTAATACTTACACAATCACAGTACACATTGAAGCTTAGAAATAAATGGTCATGTGTGTTATCAACTCTTGTATTTAACCATTGAATCAATTTATTTTCTTAGTTTTATTTTTAAGTTTTATTTGATTTGCTACACACACAAATTAAAATAGAATTATTAGTATAATGATTAATAAATCAAGATACAAGAGATTGCAATGAAGATACAAAACTACAATTTCTATATAAAGGATACGAAACTTAATAAAAAACCAAGGTGCTTGTAAGCTTAAGTTCTCTCTCAAGAAACACCATATGACTAAGTTAGGTAATTTACATTTTTATAGTAGGGGAAGAGGTGCAGTTGAAAAACCCAATTTGTTCATCAAAATTTAAGGCCAGGCTTACTGTACATAATAAGCTAATTTCTTACAAAAAAATATTCACATTAGAATGTTATAATAATACAACTTATGTATTGTTAGAATCTAATAATTATTATATTTTGTGTAAAAACTCTTAATGTTATTACTGAATTTTGTGAAAAAAAAATAGCGCAAAATTAAATTAAACAATACTTAAACAATTATCCCATGAGTGCGCGCTAGGATATGAGATGATAGATAGCACAACAAGGCGCGTAGTGCAGTGTTGGCTGTAATCTTCTCATATCCAACAAGTGCCAGTGGAATAATAATTGTTTTATTAAAAACGCCCCCCAAAATATAGAAAACTAGACTACAATAAAAACAAAAAGGCCCAAAAAATCACGCATACGCTCGCCATTTTTGTAGATCATGGTATAATGGCTCATATACCATGATGGCTTAGCCAATGAAAACTCTCGAATTGTATTATCCAATGATCCAGTTTTTAATAAAATACAATAACTTTATCTATCCACAGGATCCTTATAGATATCCTTAGCCTTATGGATAAAACCATGTTTTCATCAAGCACATGAAAAATACACATGAAAAATAGTAAAGACACACACAAATTTAAACAATCATTAAAGAAGTTAGCTCAAAGATATTAGCATTAATGTCCTATTCTGTAAAGTTTAGACTAATTGAAAGTTCCTCTTAGAAGGGGACAACCAAGAAGTGTTTTGTCCTTCACCTGTAAATCAGAAGTCTTCTCTTACCAACAGATCATTTCTCATGTCAACAATATCCTTCACACCTCCTGGTAGCTTGCTTATCTGTGATAATAGCTGAATATGCGCAGGTTCAAGAGCTTGCCGCAGTCTATCCTCAGCTTTTAAAATGGCTGGAAGTCCATTCTCCTGACGAAGATATGTAAAATGGCTAGGATGTATTGCATCATTTCACTGTATTGTTTAACTATCTGACTTATATTACTTTATGGTACAAACTAATAGCAAGCAAAGAAAGTCATGCTTGGCAGCTCATGGTCGGTGGATTTTGGAGTTGAGCTTGGGAATTCTATCCTTCATTTGGCCATAAATTTGCCATAAAATTTGAAGAACTTGAAAATTCCAGAAGAACTGTAAAAGATCAAATTATTAGTTCATTGTGAATTGTTGAGAGCTGTCCAATTCATCCTCCAACAATAATTTGCATAATTAATACACATTTCATAACTTTCTACATCATACAATAAACCAGTAATCGACATATAAATGACTCTAGACCTTCAGGAGTGTCTTCAGGAAAATCGTTCGTATGTGCACTCACATTTATAAGATATTAAAGATTAAAATTCCACCGGAAGTACTTAAGTTTGGTCTAGTTTACTTCTTTCCATATTCTTATCTTCTAGTTTTCCTGTTTACACATTATTATAATAATTATTAATTGTTATTGTTGTATGTAATGTTCATTTAACTGTGTACAGTCTGGCTTGCCGCGATTAGCTCTTTGCTATTTGCAAGCCAGCCTAGTAATTTTAAATTTTAAATTAGACTAGTGGAAGTGACTGTGGGGCTAGTACATTGTAGCTACGGCTTGTCATAAGGGCAAGCTGGACAACCAATTTTCTTTGCACCCAGGTTAAGTTGTTTTTTTTTTTAAAAGTACTCATCTTAAACAAATTCTATTCTACACTTACTTGCGCATTAGCCAGGCTTCTTGTTACCTCTGTAACTTCTCCATGATCTACACCAAGATCTCTTTCAAGAACAAGGAAGAATGCTAACTTTTCGGCCTATGAGAAAAACAGAAAAAGGTTAAAACATTTGAAAAGAATTTCTGTTGTTGCCAGGGACAGACTTGCGATATAGTGATTGAAAATTGTTTTCCAATATTTTTAACTAGTTTTCATCAGATGCAAAGCTTGAAGCAGTGGATGGACTTTTATGATAACCACCTTATGTCAAATTTTAGGCCCTTTTTACTCATCAGAGTTGTCTCAATTTCTGCCTGTGGGCTTCTTTTAAGCTAAAAAAACACTGCCCTGGAATATTTTTTCTGGTTTAATAAAAATCTCAGTTTCCCCAGCATCATCTTTGGAAGATTGTTTGTTGAACAAGAAACAAAGCGTTTGTTTCACTGAACAATAACATCAGCCATTAGCCACTGGTTGTTCAAGCTGACACTTTTAACGTATATTATATTGACACACTGTAATTGAGACAACATGATACTATTGCTTTGTTATTGATTGTATGTACATGATACAGAGCGTATGCACCTCAATGAATGGATTTGTTAGAGAGATGCAAAAAACATTCAAAAGTTACATGCACTTAAAATTGGATTTTACCAACAGAAATCGACAGCCTGTTTATTATTTTTTACTGCATAAAAATTCCACCCACAGATCAAACATATCTCACCTTAGTTAATAGGCCACTGTAAAAGTGTCGGACTTCCTTGGCAACAGCCTAGCTTCCAGTTAAAAAAAATTTCAATGTTGAACTTACTTAATCCTTTATAGTACAAAAATAATTAAATCAATTTTTTAAATAACACTACAGTGACATGGTGGTAAATGAATGTTACTGTATTCTTGCAGTAAGTGATGGAGATATTTAATCAGCCCTCTAACATTATAATCAGAATGCACCTGATTGAGCTTTGTAAAAAAGTTATTGTAATCTCTTTAAGTATGTCATGATTATTCTTAAGGGTTCTGTTGTAAAAAACAACAATGCAATTGACACTACAATTGAAGGCTTCGGTGGAAAAAGGGCGTTAGGTTTTTTACTGAAAAGTGAACTTTGTCGAAAACGCTCCAAATTTCGCATGCAGTTTTGTTTCCGTGTGTCAAACAATGTTCTGCATGTTTTTTCCCTGAAGTTTGCTTCCTTTTTGAGATATTACGTATGCAAAAAAACACATTTTTCCAAGGGCATCCTCTGGGGACCTTTTGTTGAATGGAAAACAAAAGAAACCTTTTGTTTCGCTAAGCGATCAACTCACTATAATACCTTAAGCTCCTACTACTGCTTCGTTAGCACAAGCGGATGAGGCGCTGAACGGGCCAGATTCGAATTTGTTTTGCCGTGACACCGGTTCGACACGAGGTCGCTCAATTTTTTTTTTCGCTCTGTTCCTTTTCTTTTTTCAAAAATGAAGATATCTATTTTAAAGAAAATGCGTATAGAGCGGGAATCTGGAGAGATTTTTTTATACAGCTTATTGTGACGTGAGACAACACGTGAATTTCGATCGAGCGTCAAAGCAAAGAGAAGTGATGCATGATGCAGTACAGCTCTTTCGACTAATATCTTAAGCATTGTTTTTAAGTACCTTGTAGCCTGCCTGGTGGTTGATAGGCATCATAAAGCCTTGATAACCCGTAAGTCACCAGCATGTTTTAAAGAAGCAAAACGTGTTCTGTAACTTCCAACGCAACTGATATCAGCGGCAAGTCAGTTATCAGCGTTCGAAGTCAGGTCGATCCAGGCAGCAAAGTCCAAGAGCAGTTCTTGCCCAAGAATAAAACCCTGTCGTGAGTTGTGGCCCATTTGCCAAGCGTTGCTAGCTTCAAAGTTTGGAAAATGAGAACTGCTTTTAGACTTATAAAATTTTTCTTGCATCATCCTCCATGTTTACCCGCGCACGAGGTGTAACAGAACCTTCCCGGCATGCATTTCGATCACGTTCGGCAAGACAAGCCAAGACAAGACGAGACAAGACAAGACTCCGTAAATCACAATAATATTTAACTAATTACAGAGCGTGTTTTTTTCCTTTTTTATTCCAACATAATAATGGCCAACAAGAAGCGATCGATTGATTCAAAACGTAGATCTGTGATCCAGGTTGCGTTGATTTTACTTCAAATCGGCATGATTTGTAGTGTTTTAAACTTCTGGGATCAGGGGCCATGCAGATGTAAGGAGAGAGACCTGTACGTTGCACAGAAGGGTTAATCTGTTAATCTGTCAGCCCTACATTTTTAAGCTTATACGTTGCAGGCAGTTAAAATGAAATAGAGATAGTTGCTGTGACGCTTTAAAGTGAAATCAACATTTTAACCTATTTAGGCCCGAAATCGACGTTTTCGAGTTTACGTGCTGGGTGAAATGAACAGCTTGCTGGATTTGAAGTGAAATCAACATCCTTGCCGTCATGCCTTAACGCGAAATCGCGTAAAGTGAACTGGCTGTAATTTGAGTGAAATTAACGTCTTTGCGGTCGCGTGATAACGTGAAATCACAATTTTAACGGTTTTAAAAACCTGAAATCAACATTTTTTAAGGTTACATCTTGATTGTTCTCCTTGGCCTAACACTGCACTAACCCTAACGCGTCCTGACCTTAACTCTAACGTTATCCGAAGCGCTAACCCTAACAATGAAGCGCTAGCGCTAACCCTCGGCAATAACCCTCACCCTTCAACGCTAACCCTAGTTTCAAGCGGTAACACTAAACGTTAACTCTAAGCCTAACCTTGTTCCGTAACCCTAGTTTCAAGCGGTAACCCTATTTCAAGCGGTAACCCTAGTTTCAAGCGGTAGCCCTAAGCGTTAACTCTAAGCCTAACCTTGTTCCGTAACCCTAGTTTCAAGCGGTAACCCTAGTTTCAAGCCGTAGCCCTAAGCGTGTAACTCTAAGCCTAACCTTGTTCCGTACCCTTCAACGCTAGCCCTAGTTTCGAGCGGTAACCCTAACCCTAAGTAAAACCCTAAGGGTTTAAGTCCTTGCGGTGGCGTGATAATGTGAAATCAAAATTTTAAGTCTCTGTAAATGACCTGATATCAACATTGTCTAGCTTGCGCATTGCGGGAAATTAACATCTGGCTGTAATTTGAGTGAACCGAACGTCTTTGTGGTCGCACGTTAACGTGAAATAAAAGTTTTAACGGTTTTAACCTGACATCAACACTTTTTGAGGTTACACGTTGCAAAAGATCAATATTTTGCTGGATTTAAGTGAAATTACCGTCTTTGCGGTCACGTGCTGACGTGACAACAAATACAGGGTTTTTTGCATACGTAATATCTCGAAAACGAAACAAACTTCAGCAAAAAAACATGCAGAACATTGTCTAACGCACCCAAACAAAACTGCATGCGAAATTTGGAGCGTTTTTGATAAATTTCATTTTTGAGTAAAAAACCTAACGCCCTTTTTCCACCGAAGCCTTCAATTGCACTTTCGAGCAAAAACTTTAAAATATTCTTTCATTTTTAACCTCCCATAAGTGGCCAGTGGACAGCTAATGAAGCAGAAATCGGATAATAAAATGTTCTAACATTATTGCATTCCTTGGTAGTACTAGAGACAGAAATTTCTCAATCAGACAATGGCAAGTACCATATGGCTTGTTTTCTTGAGACTGACTTTTGACATTCATGAATAAAATGTGTGAAACATGGGTAGGTCAATGCAGTTATGATATGCTAGCTAATGAGGTAAAATTTTGACCACCTCCTGTAAGGGACCACCTCCCTTAAGCGACCACCTCCCCTACGTTACCACCTCCCCTAAGCAACCACCCCCCTAAGCAACTACCCCTCTAAGCGACCACCTCCCCTAAACGACCACCTCCCCTAAGCAACCACCTCCCCTAAGCAACCACCCCCCTAAGCGACCACCTCCCCTAAGCAACCACCTCCCCTAAGCAACCACCCCCCTAAGCGACCACCTCCCTAAGTGACAACCCCTCTAATCAACTACCTCCCCTAAGCGACCACCTCCCCTCCATGACCACCTACCCTACTCGACCACCTCCCCTAAGCGACCACATCCCCTAAGCGACATGCTAGGCTTGACATTTTGGGTGATCCCTTACAGGGGCTTCCACTGTTTTAGTCAGACTGGGTAAATTTTCTATTAACAGCTCTTTCAGTAACAGAATAATGCCATGTTCAAGTACACGTAAAGCTTAGAAAGTATTGGGAGAACATCAGCCATCATTCCTTAATCCTTTCTCTGTAGATCTCATGCAGTCACTGGGCTTGGTTGGCGCTGGCAAGACCTTGGGCTGATCATCTCCCCTAAGTACAGCTTTTATGCTCCATTAATATTTTTACGATAACAGCACAAATTCTTGCTTGCTCATTGGCTAATTTTTATCGTCAATCAGTGGACAGACCCATAAATTTATTATTTATGTGATTCAAGCAAATTATTTTGACAGTTTGTTATCGTAAAAAACAAATGGGCATCAGTTTTTCATGCATCTGTCCTGTTACAGACAATGAATTTCATCATAACATTGTCAAAGTAGTCTGCAGACTACCCGGCTATCGCCTCATGAATCCACAGCTAATTTGACAATGCCATGACTAAATTCATGATTATTAACAGGACAGATGCATATTAAAAAACGGACTTCAATTTGTTAATTATACATTAAAAATTTGTTGTTAGTAACAATGTAAAAACCTACATTTGGCATAAGGTCACCAGCAGAATCAGTTCTTCTCATCCTTGCCGCTTTACTTAACATATCACGTATTTGAGTCATTCTTATCTGGGATGGAACAGCTTCAGGACTTGGCTGACTGTGATCTGCCATCTTGAGTAATAGACGTAGCCACCTTGATTCTACATTGTGAACCTGACAAGAAAAATCAAGATTTTTTTTTTCATTTTTGCAAATCCACCATGTCCATTTTATTGAGTACCTCATGCAGTAGATGACAGCCTTTGACAATGCATCTATTCAGTGAAGTCTCTTACCACACTTTTTACAAAGACATAATGACATGGAAAGGCAATGACAGGCAAGTGGGTAATTCAAGTACATGTGCAACGGGGTATATTCTTTACGTTGAGAAGACTGGGTCAAAATTGTTTTACCAATTTTGTCCCCAGGGCTTTCTAAAAATGGTGGATGATTGGACACTGTCAGGTAGTATGCATGGAGTCTGTTTGAGGTTGTTGTTCCAAACAATAGCAAACCATGGATGGTTTTTGTGTGGTTATTGATTGATTATCGATTGACAGATACAAGTACCAATAGACTGACTTATTTTATTGATTGATATTGGTTGATCGATTTGTTTTCTGATCATCAATTTCCACCAATTGGATACCCCAGGCCCTTTGATAGTTTGAATCCTGATTTTTAGTTATGAAAACAAATTAAATTACCACAATACTCGAGGATGCACACTTTTGAGCTCTCAGATGCCAAACACACTTTTTGCAAATTATTTCTTGATTCAAGCTGTTCAATTGTGGAAAGAATCTGTAAACACAATGAAAATACACCAAAATTGAACTAATAATAATACCTATTATTATTCATTCAAAAAAGGTCCCAGTTTCTAATTGGTTAAAACCCCACGCATAATTCACCATAACCAGCTGCTGTGACCAAATATTGTATCAATGATGTCAAAAGTGCAGCCCACTGCAAATTATTAAACCGATGACGTCAAAATGACGTCAAAAGTGCAGCCCGCTGCAGATTATTGAACCGTTGACCAAGAAAACCTGGGGACCAGGTTGTCTTATGTTTGGTGGGCGGAAAAACAGAGAGAGAAATGGGGAAACTCTTTTAAAAACGGGGAAACATTTGAATGAATAATAAAGCAATTATTGAATTCGGCTTTCATAGGATATGAAGAATTTTGCAGATCTCGGAGGGTGTTACCCACCTCGGCCTTCAGCCTCTGTGGATAACACTCTCCTTGATCTGCAGAATTCTTCATATCCTACTCAGCCTCATTTAATAATTGCTAAATATTATTAATAATAACAGAAGCTTCTGATAATAATAATAATAATAAAAATAATAATAAATATTAGTATATACTAAAACAGTGGATAGTGTTAAACAAGTACGCTGATTGGCTTGTCAAACTCTGGATATCCTGTGCTATTTACCTCCGAGCAACTCAAGAGAAAATGGCGTCTCGGTTTGCAGCCGTGACAAGTGAAGAAATCATCCAAATTAATTTTTGTGGTGTATTTTATCTCACTGTTTTAGTATAGACTAAAACAACTATTCACCTCAGTATCGGTGGCTAGCGTTGAATATTTACCTCGCCGCTTTGCGGCTGGGTAAATATCAACCGCTAGCCATTTCCACTTCAGTGAATAGTTGTTAACTATTACCGGTAGTATATACTAAAACAGTAGATAGTGTTAAACATGCGCGCTGATTGGCTCATCAAACTCCGAATATCCTGTGCTATTTACCTCCAAGCAACTCAAGAGAAAATGGTGTCCCGGTTTGCATCCGTGACAAGTGAAGAAATCACCCAAATTAATTTTTTGTAGTGCATATTATCTCACTGTTTTAGTATATACTAAAACAACTATTCACCGAAGTGGAGGTGGCTAGCGTTGGATATTTACCTCGCCGCTTTGTGGCTTGGTAAATATCCGCCACTAGCCACCTCCACTTCGGTGAATAGTTGTTAATTATTATTACAGTGGAACCCCGATACAACGATCCTCGATATAACGATATCCCCGGTATAACGATAAATATGCTACGTCCCGGCAAAAGTTACAGTAAAATGTATGGGACAGAACCCCGATATAATGATCTTCGATATAACGATATCCCCGATATAACAATGAGTTTTTAGCGCACAGAGCATAAAATCTTCCCCGATATAATGATATTACAGTATCAGTACACAGATACAATTTAAACAAAACATTGAGTACCGTAATCTGTAACGTTTCTGTCAACAGCTTTCAGTTTACGATGCCTCTTTATCCTCCTTCTCAATTAATAGTTCTTTCAGTTTTAGCATTTTTGACTCCTTCTTGTGAAAAAAACGTATATGTCGCCGGGACAAGGCCTATGCCTTTGTTCCTGCGTTTTCCTATAACTTCAACGGAAATCTGCCCTCCATGTCTCAAAAATAAATGAAAGATTCGTGACAGTGTCATTAGAACGTGGCTGACGATGACTTGCTTGCGCTTTCTTCTGCCCTCCATTCGTTTTATCGCAACAGCATGAGTATCGTGAGGATTATGTGGTTCGTGCTGACGAAGATGTTACCACAGAGAATCAAATGACGGAAAATGACACGGAAAGGGAAGCTTTGGAGGCAGTCCAACCAGTCGTGCATGCTAGCTCTCAAGGGGACGAGTCAGACTCCACCAGACTCTGATGATGAAATATCAGTGATCGAACCTACGCCCCTAGGCCTGATCGACTGCTGTGTAAGCTACTGAAGCTGTCAAAGCAATTAGAGATTTTATTATTACGTTGGACGATTCGGGCAAACGAGAGACAGAATTCCCTTCCTCTCTTTCAGCGATGGAGGATGCGTTTTCATGATTGGAAATAAAACAAATGAGGCAAACCAAACTTGAATACTTTAATTAATGAGCAAGTGTCTGTTAAAAAAAAACAATGAACATGCAAACAGCGAAAAGTAAAGACGATCAGTACAGTCGCCTTTCAAATGTTTAAGTTTTGTTTTGTTTCCCTTTTACGATTCATACCCCAGACTTTGTTGCGTAACCTTGACAACGTCTAATGCTTTGCAAATTGTTTAAGGACATTGCTGCGTGCTTGAAACGCTACATTTGTGAGTCATTTGATACTCATATGTAGTAAAAAAGTACATGTTAATTTTACCCTGATATAGCGGGAGTCTCGATATAACGATACCTCGATATAACGATCTAATTCCACAGCTCCCTTGACATATCGTTATATCGGGGTTCTACTGTATTAGACATTTTCTTTCAAAAAAAGGTGTTGCGTTATATTTTAATGGCAATTAATTACCGCTGATCAACTAATCAACACTAATGAAAAGTAAACTAATGACATGTTCTTGGAAGTCCACTTATTTAGCTTCAAAATACGATGTTGCACGGCAAAATTGGTAAAACGCAAAAGAATGGTCCAATTCTAAAGTAAACAAGTCAAAAAGGGCTTTTTTGTGGTCAGTCACCAAAGGGTTAATGTCTGTGGGCAACCCTGCGATGGACTAGCATCTCATCCAAGGGGAGTAGAAATACTCCTAGTATAAAACATTTTTTTTTATATAGCTGGTTGCCAAGAAAATAATAAATCTAATAGATGAATTCACCCAGCATTATACTGCAAGCAAGTTAAACTTTGTCAATTGTTATTTTAAGTTTGAACTTTTTATAAAAATGAGCGAAAACTGTATTCCTTGAAACCAAAGACAAACATTCATGGTATTCTGGCTGTTTTTAACACTAAAATCCAGAAGAAATCTTATTTAAAATAGTCGAATTCAGTAAGCCAGATTCAAGATGGGCTTCAAATTTCGGAAGGAACTCATGCACGGTTATTTCAGAATGAATTAAAAGATTACATTGAGCCTTCGAACTGAACTGCAGTACTGTAACACTAACAATAACTAATCCCAAGTTATAACCACTCTTAGTTGAGTGCTCATGTAAATTTTAACGTTAAGAAAAACATAAACTTACCCCAAGGCTGGCAAACTTCTTAGTAATTTCATCTCACTTCCTCTTTCTGTGTCAACAACACAAGAACGTCCGCGATTCATCAGCGGTCTACCACCAGTACAAAAAAGCTCCATTTATGCGAAAGCAATGTGTCCCATTGGAGGTGTGGTCAGTAGTTTTTTAAAGGGTGTGTCTGGTACCTTGCCGTCCAGGGGTTGCCTGCGGCTCTGAGAATCAAGCAACTGGTACCTTGGGCGCAGAATCAATGAGGCGTGCAAACAAAATGTTGAAATTTGAGAAACTTGAACCTTTACACCAAAGATACCAGCAATGTGACAAAGCAGAAACAGGGCTCCTGGTAGAAATTACAATGAGATACCTCGACTAGAGTGTCTGGTTTTGTTTGTCTTAACAATCTTTGTCAATATTTTTTTCAAACATGGTTTTGTTTTGCGTCTTCAAAAGGGGGATGATTCGCCACCCAATATAACGGCAGTTCTCCCACGCATGCCGTGGGAGAACTGCCATGCGGTTCCCAGCCACCTGCTCCCACATTCACACCCGCTTCGGCAGAAAAGGGCAGACTACATAGGGCTTTTAGTCACTGCTTGGTTGATATGGCTATGTGCATGGCCAGACTGTGGGTGGGTGTTCGAGTGTGTCACTTGATTTTATTGTTGTTTTTATATTGAGTAAAATGCTGACCCCCAGCTATGCACCCCCAATCCCCCTCATGGGGCTGTGTTATTGGAAGCAGAGTCTCTGCAAAGTCCCACCCTCACCAGTCCACCTGCACAAGGGAGCTCCAACAAGCTCTTGCTGCAGTTTCTTTTTATTTGAAGCAAAAAGCCTCATTTCTTCCCTTGTGGGAGATTTTTTCTACTCTCTTGAGTCGTAGCCTCGTTTTGGTGCCAAGTTTGTTTTTCTCTGCTGTTATAAATTTAAATTTGTTCAGTCCAAATTTAGCAAGCGTGTTGAGCTTGTGCTGTTCTTGATATCTTTTAACTTGAAATTGTTTACCGCTTGAATTTTCTGATAACGATCAATTTATGGCAGGGTTTTACCTGAAGGCTGTTTAGACACCGCTTAACATGGCCTTTCTGCCAATATCTCGTTCACATTTCAAGCATTGCCAAATCCCAATGTTTTGCAGTTTTGTGTAAACTTTTGGGTGATGTTTGGGCACTTTGGGAAAGAGATGTTTTTTCATAAAGGATAGGTTAGAAACTTAAGGAAATATGAAATGTTGAAGATTTGATGGATATGGAAAATTGAAATTTCAAGTGAGGAATTAGTAGATAGACACCACAACAGCCCTCTACCAACCTGGCCATGGGGCTTTCTTTTGGGGACCGGGGGAGTCAACTGTGTGGTAGTAAACTATTTTCAACGAATGACTCTGGAAAGCTGGTACACTAACTTAGAAGAAACGTCTCTTAACAGATGTCAACAACTACTACCGCTTCACAAATGACTTATCCAGGACGAAAACGAAACTGACAAATGGACTTCCAACAGACCTACTTATTTGACTAACAATAGACAGACCGAAACCAACCAATGACTAATAACAAACTTAACACGAGTCTTTCAGCCAATACATGGCTTAACTGACCAATTGCTTTATCTACTGACAAACACTATTTACTTGACTCTGAAGATGACTTCTCCTCAGGTTTATGAAAAGTCAGTCACCAACAACAGTTCTTTTCTACATAGTGCATAAGAATAAAAAAACCTAAAAAAAATCTTTCAGAACTACCCTCACCTGGACGATCATAAAGTGTGATCGTCCGGGTGAGGGTAGTTCTCCTGGGTTCAAACCATTATATTTTACTATGATAAAGAAAATTTTTAATTATCAATAGCTCATGTTTATCTATGTAATAAAACTAATGTAAAACACATTTTTAAAACTGAAACAGCAAATACCCCCAGCATTTTGCCGGTACACATATTAATAGGTGGGATTAACTTATTAAGCTTGTTGCTACTGTCTTGGTAAATATTTTCATAAGTAAGCTCATAAATGGAATGGCGCTGTTTTGAGATGGATGGAAGGCCCATAATGGTCAAAGCATAATGGTAATCAATATTAGGACAACTAATTTGCAGGGCCCTTATCTGGACACATTCTAATAATTCTTGTGACAGATACACTGGTAATGCAAAATGAAAAACAGGGCTCAGGCATAATCTAGAATCCAGCATATACACATAAAATAAAAGACAGTCTTTTCTTAATACAGTTGCCCTTTTTAATTGGACAAGAGAGTAGAGCCGTTTCCCCACCTTCTTTATAGTTTCAGAAATGTGTGCATTCCTCGTAAGATCATTGGTGATGTTGAGGCCTAAAACATTTGCACTGTCAAATACCTTAAATGTGCTTTCCCCAACAGTAAGGAGAGGAAAGTCATTGTCTATCTTGAAAATTGAGATACAGAGCTCCTTGCATTTTGCAACATTTAGCTGTCCCTTACATATGATTTTGAAGTTAGTGGTATCTTCCACATATTTCCATCTATGTGGATTGTTTACCACTAAGTCATTATCTAAGTCATTGTCTATCGTGAAAATTGAGATACAGAGCTCCTTGCACTTCGCAATATTTAGCTGTACTCTATTAGCATTTGACCAGCTAGCAAATTGGTCAACTATGTCTTGTCCCTTACATAAGATTTCGAAGTTAGTGGTATCTTCCACATATTTCCATCTATGTGTATTGTTTACCACTAAGTCATTAATCATTATGAGTAATAACCATGGTCCCAAATTTGTACCCTGAGGCACACCAGAGGGAGCCTCATCCCATTCCGAAACACAACTTTGTGTTCTTTGCAATGAATGGCCAAGAAGAAAGTATCAAAGAGTAAAAATAACTCCATTTTGAGGATTTATAATAGTGTCATTCATTTTCATCCTCTGACCCCGGAAAGCGATTAAGTGACCATGACGATTCATTGCTACTCCATTCTTAATCACACCTATCCCAAGGATGAAATGCTATTTCAGGTGCTACATTAAAGCCCAAGGCCCTTAGAAAATAATTAGCTGTATGGAAATTGTCAATCCTTTGGGAGTATCCTTGCTCTGTCAAAGAAACATTATTGACACCTTCTTGAAGAATGTCAGTAACTGGGCTCAGAATTTGAAGGTTAAATCGTGATTCCAGCTTTAATACTTTACCATCTGGAAGGGTGAACTCAAGATCTATTTTCTCATAACTGTGCCGACCGTCTCCATGCATTGCCCCCCAGACCTTCATATAATTACCCCCGATACACCGGTACATGACTAGATTCTCAAAGTGCTTGATAGGAATTGCATTATATGACTTGTAAGTAGAACTCTTTTCTAGTGATGTTCTCGAAAATAAGTCAAAGATAACTCTATTATCCAAGTCCTGTAAGGAGGGACAATAGTCTGCAATGCAGTGAAACCTTCCATAATGTTCTTCTAATCGTTCAAGAACTTTAGCTTCTGACCTCAGAGATAATAAATGGATAGTTTCTTCAAACTTCTTTGGTATTTCTTGCAATAATTGTTCACTCAGGAGTATAATTGTGTTGTCCTGCAACATAAGAGATTTCCATTGTCCAAATATCTTTTGAAGGGAGTCTTCGAATCGCAATTCCCTGTTGTAGTCGACTAGCACCATGTTGACAGAAGTACGGGTGGGCTTCGTGCAAATCTGACTTATCTGGAAAGAAGAAACACAGCCAGAGAAAGAAATAAGGAGTCAGGGGCGGAATGGTTTCTCCTAGCTCTTCTTGGAGAAGCTCCATTACTGGTTTCATTGGCTCAGTGGCTCTTTCAACTTCTTCTTTTGTCCAGTGGATAAAACTGTCGAGTGGACCTGATGCGTCAGAACGGCTGCTAGACTTAACACTCAAATCTCCACACTTTATTCTAAGACTTGGACCATCACCCAAAGGGTAAATACTTTCTCTGTTCAAATCAGCCCTGATTATCACACTCTTTTTACATTTCGGTAAATGCAGCGTAACATTTCGCGTTTCACAAGAAATGGAGTTGTAAACAGCACATTTAAGATCTCTTACCCATGTAAAGATTTTAGCAGCTACAGGCCCATTTCTTTCCCAAACGGCCATTACTTTATCATAGGTAACTGCGTTTTTTGAGGCTGTGAGAGTCGCACATTCACGAAGGAGTCCGCCAATGTCGTAGAGTTGGACACCGAATCGGTCGTGACGTCTTCTGTTAGCAGCCGTCCATAATTTGACGTAATATTCGGCTTTTAACTTCAGGAGGTTCGTATGCATGACTGTACTGTCGTTTTCGGTCAATCGAAGAAATCGCTTGCAAGTGAGAGCGGTGCTGCCAAAAGTAAACGGATCATCAACAAACGAAACAATGTTCTCTAGACACTCCTTTGGCAAGGATAAGATGGACACAGCCATGATTAGTGATCACATGAGCACAATCATTGACATAATGTCATGTAACCGTAACCTCAGAAGTTCCTTCACGTTGAAGAGTGTAGCCTGCAGTACAGGCGCCTTTGTTGCGGCGATCGATCGATCTTGCGACCGCCATTTTATGTTATAGACCACGCCATGTTTAAATCTTTTGCCTATCACTCACCCCCTTGGGAGAACTTTCTTCCTCTCTCCAGTCTTCCACTGCATGAAAAATTCAAGATGGGGGCTGAACATTTTACGATGTGAGCGCTCGCTCGAAGAAATCTCGCCAGCTCTGCAGGCTATGAAGAGTGCGGTACGTAAAAGGAATGAAAAATGGCAGAAAACTCTTCTCTCCGTTTTGTCACTAACACCAGACTTTCCGCTAGCTCTTCCAATGTCGTACCTCGGTGAATTATTTAATTACGAAAAGAAAATTATAAAATTCGTTTTTTATCTGCTGGGATGTCATAGGCAAAGAATGTAAAAAGTGTGTGCTAAACGTTTCTAATCAGGCAACCTGAATGACTTTGCCAAATTGTTAGTCAGTTAAGCACACGTACCATAGGTCATAATAGGTAACCTAGGCTCACTGTGTGACACGTGACATAACACAAGTGAATGTCCAGTTAGAGAACATACGAGGCAAAGTTTAGTCTGAACATTTGCTAGAAAATGAAAATAAAAATCGATGAAACTTACCATGTGGTGAGTTGTTATTGTCCTTAATACGTACACATAGTTTTAGGGAAAAATAGTCTTCGTCACCTTTCCTTTTTTTTTTGCCCCAAAACTACGTGTACGTATTAAGGACAATAACAACTCACTACATGGTAAGTTTCATCGATTTTTATTTCCGCTTTCTAGCAAATTTTCAGACCTAAACTTCGCCTCATATGTTCTCTACATTTACTTGTGTCATGTCACATGCCACACACAGTGAGCCTGGGTTACCTATGCGCGTACATTAAATGTGAAGAGATGATCGAGGCCTGGTAGCAAGGCATGTGCAGCGAGCTTATTGCTTATTTTACTTGATTAAACGCCCCCGGCGTTTATTTCAAAGTTGGCCCAGCGAAACAACGTAAGAGGGCTGGATACCAAGTTTACCAAGCGTAGTAAGCGTAGCAAGTGCATCTAGCGTAGGAGGTATGGCAAGCGTAGAAGTGTAGCACGTGTAGCAAGCGTAGTAAGCGTTGCAAGCTTAGTAGGTGTAGCATGGGTTGCAAGCGTATCAAGTGTAGTAAGCGTTGCAAGATTAGTAGGTCTAGCATGCGTTGCAAGTGCTGCAGGCGTTGCAAGTGTAGCAAGTCAGTGTAGCAAGTGTTACAACAAAGCATGGGTTGGTATTCTTTTCAATAATAATTTTAATTTTCAGATTCACAAGGCTTTCTCGGATCCGAGTGGACGCTTTATAAGTAACAACTATTCACCGAAGTGGAGGTGGCTAGGGCGTGAGCTAAAACCTATCGTCTATCGTCTATCGTCTATCGTCTACCGTCTACCGTCTATCGTCTATCGTCCATCGTCCATCGTCCATCGTCCATCGTCCATCGTCTACCGTCTGGGTTTTAGCACATGCCGGTGGCTAGCGGTGGATATTTACCGAGCCGCAAAGCTGATTGGCTCGTCAAACTCCGAATATCCTGTGCTATTTACCTCCGAGCAACTCAAGAGAAAATGGGGTCCCGTTTGCGGCCGTGAGAAGTGAAGAAATCATACAATTTAATTTTTTTTTTAATTTTTTTTGTGTGTATTATCTCACTGTTTTAGTATTTAAGAAATAGAAAACATGTACCGTGTTTCTATCGAGTTATACAAACACGAGTGGAAGTTTG
>JAHPZR010000125.1:0-2500 GCA_019787425.1 Platygyra sinensis | reverse complement strand
ACGGCTTTCTATAAAAACCTTTATGCGTCAAAAAATCCTGACAGCCTCCAGTCAACATCATTTCTTAAGTGAACTCCATTTCTTTGACCAGTGAAGAGCAAACTTCATGTGAAGGCCCCTTTACTCAAAAGGAATGTTTTGAAGCCCAGAAGAACATGGAGTCTGACAAAACACCAGGTACGTATGGACTTCAAGCCGAACCGTCTACAAAGCTTTTTGGAGAGATATTTCCTCTTTTCTAATCTCGGCTCTGAACTATGGTTTTGACTCCGGCCATCTCTCAGTCACACCGCAAAGACGAGAGGTTATAAAACTTATCCCAAAGAAAGATGCGAAATTATACTGACTTCATCAAAAATTGGAGGCCTATTACCCTTTTAAACACTGATTACAAAATCGCAGCAAAAGCTATTGCAAACCGAATTAAACTAATACTTCCAAACCTTATCAACCACGATCCAATTGGATTTTTGAAAGACAGATTTGTAGGCGAAAATATCAGACCCATTGATTGTATTATCCAATACGCCACAGAAAAGAATATCCCGGGCTTGTTACTTTTTATTGACTTTGAAAAGGCCTTTGATTCTCTCGAATGGTTCTTCATACATTACTCATTAAGATCCTACGGCTTCGGTGCTTCGTTAATTAACTGGGTGAAAACCCTGTATAGTCATACTGAAAGCTGTATTCTGAATAATGGATGGACAAGTAATTTTTTTGATATTCAAAGAGGGGTCAGGCAAGGCTACCCACTCTCACCTTATCTATTTATCCTACTAACCACAGCAATTAGAAAATATACCAACATAAAGGGAATCTCCGTATTAAGTCAGTATGCCGATGACACAACACTTATATTAGACGGGTCACGTGAATCTCTCGTTTTATCCCTTGGGATCCCTTGCAATGCTTGACGATTTTAGCAAAGTCTCTGGCCTCAGACTCAAAGATAAGAAAACGGAGGCTCTACGGATCGGTGCAGGTATTGGAAATGTTTAATTCTATAATCGAGAAAAGATTTGAAATGGGCAAAAGACAAGGTAAAATCTGCATCTTTAAACTACAATGAGAAACTTGAAAAAGTTAAAGAAATCTTAATAGTGAATGTCCCTAAAAATCAAAGAAAATTGAAAAAATGTGGCCACGGTCAAAAAATCGATTTCGCTCAGACTTTGTCAGTTTGAAGGCCTAAGTAAGTAACTAAAAGAAATCAAGTTAGTTTTTTGAAATATTTAATATAGCGGCAGGAAATCACGAAAAACGGTTATCGTACGGGAAGCTCAGATTTCACTTCGCGAGAACCCGAAAATTCACACTTTTCAGCTTCTTGCTACACAGACGTTTACATCGCAGTGAATCTTTCTCAACTTTAGTTACATATATTGACTCTTCCTTGGTCAAGATATAGTGATCATTTTTATCTCTTGTGCTTTCCGAGCGAACTGAGCCCCGATTAAGTAAGCACACTTTTCCTATTAATGCAAAACTCAAAAATAATCAAAATCCAGCGAGGCAAAAAGCTGACCGGTAGTGCTTCAAATCTTCTGATATTTCAACCAAAGAGTGTGCAGTCATTGAGGTTTAGGTTTGCAGTTTCATTTACTTGGGATCTGCTAGCAGTTTTGCATGAACGCCGGTCAAAATTCCAGAACATTACGATTCAGCACAATTGAAATTTACAACGTAAGCTGATGTAACACAACTCACCCCATTCTAGGAAAAAACAACAACAGAAAAAAGGCCAGAGCCGGACTTTACAAAAATGGGTTGAAAAGCTTTAACGCCGATGAAACCTTAGAAAAATAGCGCATTAATCTTGACCATCGCGTACATGAGGAAAAAAGAAAAGAAACACAACTTAAATCACACTCTGATCTACTCTATTGTGTCACGCACGAACGACTTCGCTGCTAAAGTAACAAAAAACACATAGAATTATCGACTCCAAACCAAGTGGTATTTTAAATAACTGTGCTGTTGATGTGTAAAACGTTGCTTTAATGAGAGAGGATTAGCCAGTTAACCTGCTGATAGAATAAAACCACCCTGACAGAGACAGAAATCGGAACAGTGAACATGATAACTTTTTCACGGAAGAGTAGCTTGATTTATGCCGCCGAACAGTAAATATCGCATCGGTATATAGCGAAGATATCAGTGACGTCACGAGCAATGTTACGCAATATTTATGGTTGGCAAAAAGCGATCTAAACAAAAGAAATGACTGAAAATTCGTGTACTTCAAACGATTGTTGCTTAACATATACGCTAGATTTCATCCTGAAACCTGGAGGAAAGTTAGAATATCAGGATAATGCTTCACTGTTTAAGTTTAAAGGAAATCCGAGTATTGACACCCGCCGAAAACCGCGTTGGAAATTCGTCTGTGAGTAAAGGATTTGACCAGCTCGAAAGAGCTTTTGCCAACCACACGCATCACTGATTTTGCGTGCGTGAGCGAAAATGACGTCAGTGTTTGTAAACAGATATCTTCGCA
>JAHPZR010000123.1:47500-81775 GCA_019787425.1 Platygyra sinensis | reverse complement strand
TTTCGCCTCGACTTTCGGGGATGTTCATGAAGCGCAGGTTTTCTCGTCTCGTATAGTTCTCAAGAGCGACGAGGTTCTCCTGGGCGTCTTTCAAAGCGGGCTCAAGCTTCTCGTTCTCGGCTTGAAGCTTTTTCAGATCAGCTTTTAGGCCTTTAATTTCTGCAGCCTGCTCGTCCATCATTTTTTGGTGAGAGCTTTTTGAATCTTTGAGAGCTTTAGACTCTTGCTGTAGGTCCTCGCTGCTTGCCGACGCGTAATTCACAGATTTCTCTAACTCATTTAGTGTTGACTTGACGGCATTGATTTCGTGCTTAAATTCACACGAAAGTTCTGAGATCTGTGTGTGTAGATTGGAGAAGTTGTCTTCCATACCAGATTCTATGGCGATTAATTTATCGAGGAGTATTTCCATAGAGATGAGCGAGTCAGTCTCCTGGTTTCCTTCCATTTCCTCGCTCTTCTGTTTGTTTCGTTTTAGAATTGGCCAGTCGGCGGAGCTTGAACTTGACGAACGTCCCGAGCGTTTTAACATGAGAACAAGCAGCAAGCAACAATTGTTTCAATTACCGGTTGTGTTGATCCTAAAAAGACATTTCTGGTTGTATTTGAGCGAACTTAAAAGGCCCGGTATGACTCTTCTCAACTAAGGAATCACAGAGCACGAAGAACACGTCCGTCCGCCTTGGTTCCTTGGGTTTATTCTACTCGTGATATTTAAACAGTCTTTCAAGCTGCACTCGCCTAAAGGCGTGGAATTTTGAGCGAATTTTATAACTCATAATGTAAATCTCAAATTGTGCTAGCATTTATACGATTATCTATATTGATGGAAAAGAATATGCCATAATGAAATTTCTATTTAAGTCCATTTAATTTAACCTGAAGTAAAAGCAAACCTTTAGGCAAGGGCTGGCCACAAAATGATAACATGCTTTATCGCACGGTATTATCTTCTTGACGTGTTTTAGTTAAGTTAACATGCCCATCCAATTGAGGAAAAAAGACAGACACGGCTTCTTTTAGTCTTCTCAGGAATTTAATTACCCGTTTACATCTAAAATTCCTTCCAAAACTTCGGAAAAACTGTAAAAACATCGCATTTCGTGGACGACCAGCAGCCACTGTACTCTAATGGCTGATAGTATACGAGTAGCTCAGCCAATCAGATTGCAGCATTTGCATTAGTATACTACTACAATTCTAATAAAAAATTTAGTCGTTTGCGAAATTCGTAAGTAAAATATAAATTCATATTTTACTAAGGCGTTTTCCTCCGGGTCGCCTTCTCTATCGTTTTGTAGGAGAGGGCTTAGAAATGTGCAATGATTTATGGACTCTATGATGCACGTTCGAACGTTGACTGCCCCTTTCGTTCGGTGACAGGCGTTCTCGTTAAGGAATGGACAATGTCTAGAATGCGTCCATCCAATTCGGGATGCACGCGGATTGGGAGAGCTATAGACGGTAGTATAAGAGATGCTCGAGGCGCAGCCGAGAGCATCTCTAGCTATTTAAGTGCTCTCCCAATTTCTTTTGCTCACCTCAGGCGTGCTCGCCCGCTTTTTCGCTCGCTTGTTCCATCTTTGCCTAGAAAAGGAAAGGAAACGGCTGCTACGCAGCTTACTCCCAACTATCCAAGTGCATCCCGAATTGGATGGATGCACGCTAGACATTGTCCATTGCTTTTATAACACAGCGAGACATTTTTCACGCTAAAAAGTCGAAATTTCACCGACTATGACGTCAGCCTGAACCATCTCTATGAACCAGCCATTTCTTTTTCATAAAATATTAACCAATCAGAGCGCACGCTAGCATGTAGTTATGTTATAATTGTTGTATACGAGGGGTGATTACCGCCAAAATTAAGTTTGGAATTTTATTATGCTGCTTGCCAATGCGGTTTTTAATGTTTTCACTGGTGTTTTTGATGTTACGAATTGCGTCTAGATTAACGTGTTCTCAGCTATGTTCGCCAAAAACAGCGCTGTTGTTTTGTTCGATTATTCGTAACAAATTATATTTGTGTCGTTCCGTATGGTGTTCTGCGAAACTTCGATGTTGTTATTCGCGTGTTTCTAATTGGTTATTGCTAGAATGGATACTCCAAAATATGGTCAGAGACTTCGTGACACATAAACAGGTACAAGCAGATAAACGACACCCTATTTAGGCAGAGAAACTGAACTCTAGTGATAAGGTCTAAGAAATGGTTAACTTTCTTGCGCACTTATGCTTTTATGGCTGTTTGGAAATCCCGGTGAAGGAAAGATGGCATTGTTGTGTTTTCTGACAACGCTGTAAACCCGACTGTAGCCAAATATCACTAGTAACATTGATAGCAAAGTCAAACCCGCAAAAATTATGTTCAAAATCCTCTCAAACCGCTCATCAAGGATCTTTGGTCGGCAATATAAACCGTAAGGTTGCCACCGATAAGTAACAGATGCGGCGACATTCTAGACAAGGGACATGATGAACGAACAGATCCAAAACCAGAGGATCGAACTAATAGTCTTTCTCTTCGTGAAGAGTACTCTGTACATACGAGGCTTTACAACGCACAAGTAGCGATTGATCGATGTGAGTGCCATAATGCAAAGGGACACCTCAGCCCAAAATAACGAAAGAAAACCAGTGAACTGGCAGTAGTTGTCACTGAATGGCCAAGTGCCCAACCCATAAGCAATCGTGCCAAATGGAAATACGAAGACAGCCACCATCATATCAGCTAGTGCTAAAGACAAGATGTAAAAATTGGTAATTATGCGTAATCTTCTGTTTCGATAGAAAGCGAAACAGACGACCGAATTTCCTGAGAGCGACGACATTGTGGTTAGCGCAAAAATTGCAGTATTTATGGAGCTCTGGTGTAAGCTTTCTGAATTTTCTTCTGGCGCTCCCATCAGTTGAAGACACGATTTTTTCTCAGTTTTTAAGACAGGTTTTGCTGTAGACCTAACACACCGATGACTTATTGTAACACGCAGCTGCTTTTTAACAAAGTGGTATTGCTTTTCAGACTCTTGTTTAAATGCAGATTTCAAATCAAACATCAATGAAACAAATCACATCCGCTGTAAACAATAAGATCTATTTCGAGATATTAAAATTTTAAATTGGCTCTGCGGCTTAGAGGAATATAAAACAAAAATAATCACAGCGAGATTGAGAGATCAATAAAAGATTCTTGTTCTTCTTCACATCGGAACCAAGTCAGAACCTTAATAGACAAAACTGTTCAATTACCGGGTAGGCGGGTTAAGCTATCTACGTGCTAGGGTTACCCTGGAGGCGGGTTAACTTTTTCCCTTAATTGGAAACACTCCAGGTAGGGTAACCTGCCTTCCCGGGTTAACTTTTTAATTATATCCAGATCCTTTGAGTGTAACCGCGCATTAAGTTGTCCCGGGTTTTAGGGTTACCCTACCTGTGAAATTTTGCTTGTAAACCGGGGCTATCCTTTGCCCTCCAGCTATAGGGTTAACACGCTTTCTAGGGTAACCCTTCCTCCTTGTAAACAGGTCCGTAGCTGAAAAGATACTGAGACATTTAGCCGATAGTTGAAATGAATAACTTCCCCCCAGGTTGTCGAAACGTCAGTGGCCAACAATGAACAGCTCTTTTTAGAGCTGAGCTGCACTCACCTGGACAATCACACAAGAACGAAAGCTTAATCACGTACAAACAGTTATGTCTCCAGGGGCCCGTTTCTCGAAGCCCCCGGTAATTACAGGGCCCGTTAAGCTGTTTTGACTTCCATTAAGGATGGGAGTTTCAAACGTTTTAAAAATTGTGTAGTAAAGTTATTAGCTAAAGAAACAAAATGGACTTCATTAGAGGTCAGAACACATCCTACTTTTCTCGAGACTTTGATTTCAAAAATATGATTTCGGGCCCGTTATAAAGGTACCGAGGCTTTCGAGAAACAGGCCCCAGGGCGTTATAATTAAAGGCGACACTTAAGAGCGTGTCCGTGTAAGAACCGACCACTCAAATTTTCGTGGAAAATGGATCGCCTCCATTTTTTCTACACAAGTCAAACAACATCCCCCCCCCCCCCAATGAACGAAAATGCTCTTTATTTCGATAGATTGGCTTTTTTAAATTTTTTGAGGAATTTTTTTGTAGGCACCCTGAAAACCACAAAAACCGGAAATTGAAACCCCAAAAATTGGGGGTTACGTTATGCTTGCTCAAACTTCGCACATTCAATGAAACAACCTAATTCTTTCAGAATTACTGCATAATTCTTTCTTCTTTCCACACAACTAAATACTATCTGCTTATCTTAAACGCAAGCCATGTTATGACGTCTTAACGTGATCTCTTAAAGTGCTACTGAAACGAAATTTTCGCATGTGACATTTTTGCTTAATAATAAAGTTTGAACCTTACTTGGAAACACTGCAAACTTTTTTTTCGCATACAGTGAGTGAAAACTGCTTTTTCAGCCGTTCGAAGTTGACCAGGTGAGCCTAAAATTGGCGGCCATCTTGGCGCGGCCAAAACACCGTAGTGACGTCACTGGTTGTGTTACTCTGATGCCTCACTGAAAATATAGAGTGATTATGGGAGAAGGGATTAGTGTTCAAAGCCCTCGAAAAACATCTTTAGGACATCTCAGAGCTGTGAAGCAGTTAAGAACAGTAGCTGTAAACCGGAAGAGGCGGAGAGTTCATCCTGAAGCCTTTCAGTCTATTCAATTGGATATTTCCAGGATATTTATGTAAGCAAGCAAACGAGTCCGAGTTGTTAAATCGCAAAACGATCAGGGCACTTAATCAAATGGCGATCACTCATTTAACAATAGCTACACTCATAAAGTAAAATAGACATGAAAACAAGAGAAAGCGGCTTTTGAAAATATTATCCGGAGTATTGCTGCACGAAACGCAGCAACAACGCTTCTATTCTTCGAGTCGCTTCGCTTAGAGGAATTAACCCGACGCTCGCCGCGGACAAGATTGTGCTACATACACAGTGATCTTTTATCTGGTTGGACACGAGAAAGCGGTGGAAATCGAGCCTACTACATCCTACAAGTTACCACAGCAGCAACAATTTAAGAAAGGCTCGTCTTTTATGTAGAGGTAACGAATTTATAACTTTAAAGACAAACTAAGCTGCCATGACCCCGTGTTTTCAGGAAACTAAAGAAAGCGTGACCGTGTCGGCAGCAAAAGATCATATATGCAAATTAGTTCACATTCTGAAAATAAACCTTCGAAATGTAAACTAGCGATGTTTTAACGAATTGCTTTGAACTTGGATACTAATAAATGAAGATCTTAGACATAATACACGGTAAGGAACTCAAAGTAATCCATCGGCCGTGAAATGTTGCATTTGGGACTGATACGGAAAAGCAAAATATCCCCGCTTTGTTTACACTGATGCGTATGCCGCGATATTAAAAGCAAACTGGCCGTGCTGTAGACCACAATTCTAGTTCCAACGATGCTCACAACAACTCTCACTTGATAGTATCATAAAAATATGCCCTCTGTGTGCAATCTAGTACTCGCTGCAAAGCTTGTGGACCGTTAATAATTTCATGATTGTGCGGATGGCCAATGTGCTTACCGCTTTTAATTAATGCAGTAAAGTTGCGGAAGATACCTATTCAAACCTAGGTTAAATAGACCTTAGATAACAGTGAGAATCCAAGTTTCTGATCCAGGCTGAAAACAAAAGGACGATATATCGTGTTCAGGCTTCAGGTCTTGATATAAAAGTAGCCACACTCGTCTTCGAAGTCTCCAATCGTGTACTCAAGATGTTCGAAAGGTATATACTGAGCTGTTCAATCTGTAGCATTCATTTTCGTTAATCTACACTCTGGCGCCCTCTAACGTCTACGATGTGTATTTTCTGTCAAGGCTGGACAGAAATTACAAGGAAGAAACCTACTAGGTATCGATAATATGAAGAATAAACTTGAATAACTCAAGTGAAAACAAGAGGTAATCCTCTGCGGCTTCATACGTGAACACAACCAGTGACGTCACAAGGTCCTTAAACTCGGTTCCAGAGCCCGGACACAGTTTTCCTCGAAAAAGTCGACTTCGGAGGCTAAAAACAGCACTTTCCGTTGGGATTTGACAAAAATAAAATTCACCATGATTTTAACTAGGTTGAAAACTATAGATTGAGCAAATAAAAGAGGATACGAAAATTTCGTTTCAGTAGCACTTTAAAGACGTCTTTGCCATCTTTGCTGATATAGCCTCCAAACAAACAGATATTTTTTTAAAGTGGGACTTCTTCATGAATGATGACTGTTATCAGCGTAATGCACTAAGCCTAAGCTACAATTATCTGTATTAAAAGTTGTGGGCACTCATAATTTTGATACGCCAAAAATTCGACAAAGTAGCGGAAATTTCAACAATTTGTGTGGAAATGACGACCCTCATCCGTTGACTAAAATGCGGTTTTGAGTTTCTCAGTGAACTTTTTGACATCTCCTGATTAGATTTATTGAGTTTTAACGCTTGGAGAACTCCATGAGACTTATTTTACGGGAAATCTCCCAAGCCTTGCTTTGAATTCTGCCCGGGGGGGTACTCCCAGAAAAATTGGGTGGGGGTGTGCGGCCCGCTCCCCAAAACCCTTACCCTATTTATGACCAAAATCTGCGATATTCCCTACCCTATTTATGACCTGACCAAAAATTCGAAACCCTATTTATGACCTGAACCTTGCATCAAAATCCTGTTTCAGACGTGCGTTATAATTGGATCCCTAGCTCAGACCAAAGTTAAATTACCGTAAACATAATTTGTGAAGGACTTTTGTTAATTTTCTTTTGGTTTTTTAAAAATATACCCATATTGAGGCTAGAGTACAAAAACCATACCCTATTTATGACAAAAATGGCCAAAATCAACCGAAATTGAGACCCTATTTATGACTAAAACTGCTGAAAAACCATACCCTTTGGGGCCGCACATACCTATATAGCCCATATAAGGGAGTACCCTCCCCGGGGAATTCTGCTGCGGTACTGACCACTACTGATCCGGCGTCACCGGCCGATCCGTCACGCATCACGCATTCTTAGTTGAAGCAGGGGTTGATTTGAAATCTCATATTCCCAGAGAAATGGGCAGCCTTGTTAGATTATATTATACGTTTTCAACACCTTGTCTTTTCATTACATGTATCTTGGTTCTTATAAGCATGCTCTAATTTTGGTTGTGATATAGCTAAGGCCGGTAGTGTAAACACTTGCGGTCAATGTTAACATCATTTGTTCACTACTCACATTTGACATTTCTTTAGTGAGTTTCTTTTCATGAATTTCAATTACTAATAAATTAGTTGAGCCTATTGAGGTATTTTAGTGCAAGGCGATATGATATTTCTTAGTGCAAGGACGCTTTTAAACTGATCTGTTTGGCGAAGGGAGAGGGGAAAAAAGTGAAAACCACAACTGAGAAAGTTCCTGGAAGTATGTTCACCCGCTCTTACATGCCGAATTACAATGTTTATCTGCACGAAAAGATGATGGTGTTAAATTGCAAAATCGTAGCTAACTTTACATGAAATTGCTTCATAACCTGACTGTTGGCACGATTGCAATCCCCCCCGGCAAATCAAATTAACTAAAGAGGGGATTGTACCTGATTAGGAGTGAAATTTGAAGTAGTTTTAAAAGGGAATTGATAAGATTAAAATGGGTTGGGAACACTACCAGACAGTTGACCCCCTCAAAAAAGAGCGCCAGGTTGGTAGGGGACTGTTTGTTGTCCGTCTATTAATTCTTCACTTAAAATTTCAATTTTCCAAATCCATCAAATCTTCAACATTTCATATTTTCCTCAATTTAATCTATCTTTCAAGAAAAAATATCTCTTTCACAAAATGCCCAAAAATCACCCAAAAATTTACAAAAACCAGCAAAACATTGGTAAATGTTCTGAGTGGAGGAATTTGGCGTTGCTTGAAACGTGAACGAGATATTGGCACGAAGGCCACGCTGAGCGACGTCAAAAGAGCCTTCAGGTAAAATCTCGCAATAATAGTTTTCGAAAGGTACGGACCATTAGAAATGTGATGAGGGGGGAGTGTGGGGAGAAAAATATTCATGCCAGGGAGGATGAATGAAAAAAATGCGCAAAGACGAAGGGAAAAAAAATTCCAGCAGAGTGATGAATTACATTGTCGCGCTTACAAACTGTACCCACCTAACTCAAGTAGTTTAAGGCCTGGGTCAAAGGCTTTTACTGGTGAAAATAACCTATTAATTATATTTCAAAAGGTATAAATGCCAATGGAACCAAATTTAGCACACAGTTAGATTTTAACGTCCTGAAAATTTCAAAGTAGAATTGGTACTTCTGGCAGGTCACGTGACATGTCACGTGAGGATAAGCGGAAAATAGCCGTTATTTGAAGAATTGGTAGCGGTTTTTAGTAATATCATCCAGCAAACGCGCGTTTTAGATGCAGGGCAATTATTTTCATCCTGTCACGTTTGGAATGACCGTCCCTCTTTTCGCAGCAAAATATTATAGGGTGAAAGGTGGTTTTTTTAAAAAAAAAATTCGACTTTTGATTATTTATATCTGCTAAAAATGAGCCGCAGGCGAGTGTTTTCTACATTTCTCGAGTGTTCTCGAAAGACCGGAGTGTTTTATCACAGTGTAATACATGGCTTAGGCTTCTTTTTATTTGCTTTAAAATATAGATATTACGCGCGCAAAACAATATAACACGCCTTTTCTATGTTTTATACTCTGATAAAGCATGGGTTTTTGACCAATCAGAGCGCGCGAATTATCATTGTTCAAGTCCAAACGATACATTTTTTTTAAATGTTTCGGCTGAAAATCGTGGGAAACGCACCAAAAATTGCTTCAATTTTGCAAAATGTTTTCGGGGGCATGAAACCCCCAGAACCCCTAGTGATGTGGGTCTTGTGGCCCCACATTTGCTACTGGAAGGTCACTCGCACAAACCTAGCTTAAACCTTGGATCACTGCATGTTAAGAACCAGAGTAATGAAGCAATAAAATTGATATTTCCCTAAACATCAAACCAAAAAGGCAATGCCGCGAGCCCCACGTGGATGTGCCTGATACTTGGTTATATTTCCCCTTGTAAAACTTTGACAGGAAAGCAAAACGACCGTGTGAAAGCTAGCTTCCAGGGAAATCGTTTGCCAATTGCCCAAAACTGCGTGTCTGGGTTATTCAGGTGTCAAAATTGGTTTCTCTAAGAATATTATGAAGAGGAAACTCTGTCTTAATCTAGTATGCCCTATAATTTTTTAAAAATTGGCAAGACTGGGATGCCATACTTTTATGAGTCTGATAAGAATACTTGTCTTGGTGAGACTTCGCATACAGTATCATGTTACTCGATTTACTCGGCATCAAATCAAGCGGTGTCTTAGGCAAATTTGTTGTTTAATTAGAAGCATCGGAAAGGCTTGGTTTCCGTAAAAAGGTCCATTTCGGATATCAGTTAGGGTAAAAATCTCTCTATGAGCTCTCCTGATTTATTAGCAACTTTAATTATTAGCGGAAAAGAGTCTCCCGAACGGTCAAATGTGAGTTAGCGAACGATGTTGTTGACATTGACCCCAACTGTTTTACACTACCGGCTTCGGCGCAATCTCGTTCCCAGAGCCTCGTTCCCCTTGACCAGCGGTCGGAAAACGAGAGCTCTGGGAGCAACCATTTTGAAATAACAAAGGAAATAACCGAATTCTGCCCATCCGGTTTAACGCAGTCTGCATCTATGGCGCATGCCTGAAATGGTCCAGAGCTCTCGATTCCTGCAACAGGGCAGAAGGATCGTGGGCTCTGGGATTGGCTTCGGCGATGACTCAACTAAAATTAATATTACAGAAATCTTATAAAAAGAAACAAGAGAATAAAAGGAAAAGGTGTTGAAAAAGTATGAAACAATCACAAAAGGCTGCTCATTTCTATGAGGATAAGACATTTTAAATCAACGCCTTCTTCAACCAAGAATGCGTGATGCGTGACGGAACGGTCGTGATGACGATCGGTAGTGGTCAGTCAAAAGAAACGTAAGGCTTGAGAGATTTCTCGATATTTTGGCGTAAAATAAGTCTCATCGAGTTCTCCAAGCGTTAAAACTCAATAAATCTAATCAGGTAATGTCAAAAAGTTCGCTGAGAAACTCAAAACCGCATTTTAGTCAACGGATGAGGGTCGTCATTTCCACACAAATTGTTGAAATTTCCGCTACTTTGTCGAATTTTTGGCGTATCAAAATTATGAGTGCCCACAACTTTTAACACAGATATTTGTAGCTTAGGCCTAGTACATTACGCTGATAACAGTCATCATTCATGAAGAGGTCCTACTTTTGAAAAAAATCTGTTTGTTTGGAGGCTATATCAGCAAATGGCAAAGACGTCTTTAAGAGGATCACGTTAAGACGTCATAACATGGCTTGCGTTTAAGATAAGCAGATAGTATTTAGTTGTGTGGAAAGAAGAAAGAATTATGCAGTAATTCTGAAAGAATAGGCCTTTTGCAACAGTTCGTCACGTGACCGATAATTTCTAAACTTTTAGCTACAGCAAAATGAATTTCAGAGCTGGAAAGAGCATGTTTTAAATAACCAGGACACCAATTTTCAGACGAATGCCGTATAAGGTTGAGATTTAATGACGATTTGAATATTGCAAAAATTAGAAGGTTTTGTATGGAAGCGAGGAGGCTTTGCCCTCCAGAAACCTTTTCTGTTATTAATCACTACCAGAAGAAGCTGCTGGCATATAACCATAAGAGATAGAAAGAGGGGTAAAATATTAGGAAAAATGGAAATTTCTAGGCCCTTACATCGAAAGGCAAAGATTTTATGGCAGCTTGAAAACTTGCAAAATTACAAGGATTTGTATGGAAAACCACTGGAGCGTGACTGGAGGGCAAAGCGACTTATTCTCATACAAATCCTTCTAATTTTTAACGTCCATAAAAATTCCCCCTTAAAAGATATAAACCTGAAAATTTGCATGTAAGCTTATTTGGAACTGTTCTTTCCATTTCTGATAACATTATGCATTACCAATGATTAATCAGTGTGTTCTTGAAAAGCACGTCACGTGACCAACTGTTGCAAAAGGCCTATTACGTCGTTCCATCAAATGTGCAAAGTTTGAGCAAGCATAACGTAACCCCCAATTTTTGGGGTTTCAATTTCCGGTTTTTGTAGTTTTCGGGGTGCCTGCAAAAAAAATTCGTAAAAAAATTAAAAAAGCGAATCTATCGAAATGAAGGGCATTTTCGTTCATTGCATATGTTGTTTGACTTGTGTAGAAAAAATTAAGGCAATCCATTTTCCATAAAAATTTGAGTGGTCGGTTCTTACACGGACACGCTCTTAAATATTCTCGATTGAATGTTGTACTGTTTTAGTGGAACAACCTATGACGTCAACACTTTCCTCATTTGCATAACACAAAAACGTGAATATCTCTAAAACGAAAAAACATATTCCAAAAAGAAAAACGCCATTCTTCATTTCTTTAAAAAGCCTTTCAAATAAGCAGCAATTATTTTTTTTACTTCATAGGCATTTTCAGTGGTGATTTTTTTTCATTTGCACTCAATACTTTGGTCGCTAATTTCTTATGTCTACATTTGGTTAACAAACGTGACACAGTTCTTTAATTTGAGAAGGCGCTATGTTAATAAATTATTTGAAGGTCCAACAACACTAGAAGGTCAATGATTGATCCGGTCAGCATCGGGCCACAACCATCTAGTCGTATTTAACAGGTTGGCCGCAACGCTGGGTTACTACACCCGATATCTAAAATAAGTCAAAGCAATAAAATGAATCTTTAGGCTGCTCTTTCGACTACTAAAGCCTAGCGCACGCTGTAACATCCGCAAGGACTTGAAGCCATGTCTAAAGATAACTTTAGACGGGTTATCTTGGGAATAAGCCCACATAATCTTATATGGGGATAAACTATCGCACCCTTCATAGTCTCTTGCTCTTTCTCGTTTTACAGAATAACCATGCTTCTTCATTTATCATGTTTATCACTGAGCAGTAAGCTCTCGACATTAAGGATCCGAGAAGTATGTAAGCCACGTGTGAAGGAAAGTGATATATAGAGCCTTGCTGCAAGGGTAGATCCAGGATTTTTCTCAGGAGGTTGTGCAGCACTGATCCGCCCCTGTCAGCTAACTTTTGATTCTGACCGTAGATGTCCAATGTCCCGTCTGGGACTTACATGTTTTCTTTATCCCGTGTTCGCTACCTGATGAACATTAGGGGAGCTTACAAAGCAATGAAAACCACGGCGCCGAGGCCAGCGCCAACCTAAAAATATTATAGTA
Source organism: Platygyra sinensis (assembly GCA_019787425.1). NCBI lineage: Eukaryota > Metazoa > Cnidaria > Anthozoa > Scleractinia > Merulinidae > Platygyra > Platygyra sinensis. The sequence goes on along the minus strand of JAHPZR010000123.1, from coordinate 69,440 downwards.
ATGATTAAATTTTTCCTTTGAATTTCTCCATTGTCTAGAACGTTTCCGTACGCCGCTATTGGTCTAAAATCCTGTTAAAGTTAAGTACACAATAACAGCGTAGATTCCAAAACGGGAAGGAAAAAAAACTAAGCTGACGATATGTTTGGAATTTTGTTATGCTGTTTTCCAATGCGGTTTTTAATGTTTTCACTGGTGTTTAAATTAAATCCAAGTTTGGCGAGCAAGTTGTTATAAAATCTTATTTTTCCTTGCTCGAAGACGATTTCCACGCAGCTTCCGCTGCGAAGAGTAACATGCATAATCTCTCCCCTGGAAGAATATATGAATAACTAACTATCACTCGGGCCAAACCACAGCGGTCGAGCTCTCTGAAGCACCCGGATTAAGACGAACAATGGGCCATTTTACAGTTGTGGTGCTTAGTTACCTGGCCACGAATGCAAGTGAGGCTGGAGGTGACCTTGCCTTGATACAGACCTCTCAGCTTTTCCTATGTAAATGCCAACTAGTTAGCATAAGAACAACTTGATTTGCACAATAAAAGCAGCGAGGTCTGTATCAAAAGAAGGTCAACTCCAGCCTCGCTGCCTTTCAGAAGACAGGTCACTAAGCCAACAACTGTTAAATGGTCTATTCGAAACACGAATAACAGCATCGAATTAATTTACGGAACGACACAAACATAATTTGTAACGAATAATCGAATACAGGAACAACAAAACAATAGCGATGTTTTGGCGAACATAGCTGAGAACACGTTAAACGCAATTCGTAACATCAAAAACCAATGAAAACATTAAAAATCGCTTTGCCAAATAGCATAATAAAATTCCAAACTTAATTTTGGCTGTAACTACCCCTCATAGTCGTTGCTTTTGGGGTTTGCTGAAGCTTTTTTGAAATTACTTGTTGTTGTCAAGACAATGTAAAGTTTCATCTTTGATCTTTCCTTTGCTTTATTAACACCTAAAATGATATTTCATTTACACTTTTTCTCTTCATAAACAAGTCAGTAGTTATTGAACTTCAGTTATTCGAGATAAATTACACCTGCATGATCAGAAAACTCATTCGGTTCTGCCAATGCTATCTTAATAGAATTACATGTTTACTGCACTTATAGACTACTGGCAAGATTCGGGACAGTCTTAAAATAACTTTTGAAATATGTCATAAAGGCCTTTATCATCCTTCTTGTAGGGCTCTCGGGGCCTGGATCTCTTCACCTCGATGTCGCATTTATTATAACAAGCCGTTAACTTGCCAGTACATCCAGACGCACATGAATGCCCTCCACAATTCAGCAAACATTTATCGGCGATGTCATAGCAATCACTGTGACAGTCTGAGAACGCGGTTCGCGATAGGACGGCAACCAGGAGCATGAAAACTGCGACTTTGTTGCTCGCCATCTGTGAAAGCGAAGTCTAGTAGTTAGACTAGTTGAGTTCAGGAACGGCGAGTCAAGCTTTACCACGGTGAGTAGTTTTTAATGAAGCAGAGAATGATTATCACAAAAGAATAACTCCTTAATTTTTGGCGCGAAATTTCAGTAGTAATTTATGACTTATTTCCTTGACTGTGAAATTATAAAGAATATGAAGACAGAAACCGACACAACTACGTTGTGCCGGTTTCTGCCTTCATATTCTTCATGTTATTTGTGATATCGATTAGATCACTATATTGATCCAACGTATACCAGCAGGATCATCGTTCCGGTTGCTTGCTTAAACATTTTATAGAAATTATAAAATTGCTCAGTGTACTGTAGGAATGGCCACGTTGCAGGGATATTTCTCGACACAATAAACAAGTCAAAACCGTACGATTTTAAGGGTAATTTGTCCCCTATGATATTATTAAAAGGTAATCAAATGTTATACCCGTGAAATTTGGGAATACTTTTACTCGCGTTTTGTCCATATTCTAATCATGTGTAATTTCCCTCATTCTAAGTGATATTTGAACAAAGTGGGCGTGAAATTATTCCTTAATTTTACTTGTCACCACATGATTTGATTACGCATAAAACGGCTCAAGCGTTCTTTAATCTGGAAGACTAATGAGCGAGCGAGTTATCTTCTTCACGGAATGATCTTCACATGTCTTCACACAGCATGCGAAGCCGTGAATTGAATAAACAGAAAACCCTTCAAACAATTGTTGAGAGATATAAATTCTGAATGTTTGCATGACAATTTTTTGGCCCAAGTCTAGACTCGCGTAAAAACACTGTAAAAGTTATTTCCAGTGACTATTCGCCCGAGACACTTTCTGTTCTTACGGTAGTCGTCTAAAGCAGTTTGTTTGCAGAAGGCGACAGACGCCGGATTTTCTCGTTAACTTCGGAACCTACCCTCGGGTCCTTCCAATAGCTTCCATTCCACGAGATCAGTAAACAGTGCTGTTTGCAACGCATGCTTAACGAAGTCAATTACAACGAACAAATGCGGAGTGCCACGAGTCAATCATCCGCGTACATGGGCAAATTAAATTCTCTGAGTCAGACTAAGCAGCGCTTAATAGAATCACTAAAGCTCAGTGTACTGTAGGAATATATGTACATATATATTATGTGACTGTTAAAACATGTAGTTTAAATTTTTTTTTTAAGTGAATGCGACAATCTGTGTTAATTTAATTTCAGTTATATACCGAACGAGAATCTCGTTGATGGGTATTCTGTCTGCATAACATAGGAACGCAAATCTATATAAGCCATAATGTAAATTTTTGCAAGTTAAAGTAATTTTCACTTATTAAGAACATGGCGTTGTCTCTGTCGTTCTGTTTATGAAAGAATCACGCGTAATCTTGATTGTCTGATCATCGCTTAAGCGTGATGCATTTAAGCAAAGTCAATATTTTGAATCAGCAAGAACTAATTATCTTGTTTACGAACATTCCGGGACCGAAGACGGAAATTCTACTGGATTTTCGTCCGGCTACCAGGTGGACTCTCCGATTGATACAACTGAGCTGATTGTGCAATCTGTTGTGTACCGCCGAGACTTTGATCGACTCTTACGGTTTTTTCTCGCGCTTTTTTGAGCTCATTAGGGGTGGACCATTTCATTTAGAAGGGGACAGGGTGATTTAGTATAGACATGAATTTTCTTAACCCTTTCATACAATAGGATTTTTTGGTCTCAGGACGCAGGTATGCATGAAGATTTCTTTTCCGTGTAAAAGACTTCTTGGCTCACAGAACGCGTGCGAATCTTTATTTCGGCAGTGCATGGTTTTAATTTTGGGGGGGAGAGAGGGGGACAAATATGCGGAGGATTATTCAAAATTACCCGGCCACGCTAGAAACTCAAATGCCCTATCGCCAGTGAGGTGGTCACCCATGCGTGCATGGCTGACGTGTCGACTCTCGAATGACGTCAGGAAATGCGCTATGCCCAGATCCTTTTGAGCAGTTTTTCGACACGGTAGTGGTCTCCATTATAGTGATTTTTCAAGAATTTTAAATATCACAAGTAATTGCGGTTTGAACAAAGAGGAACATTTTTTTCGGAATTACGATCAGAAAAATGTCAATATCTTTGAGGACTGAAAGTAATTATTTTGGGGGAGGTGGTTAATAGGCACTTTATAAACAGAACTCCAAATTACAAGTTAAAGCCCGGTGAAATTATGTAAAAGGCCAGTTTTAATCGATTTATTGCATAGCTGAGAAAATTACTTCAACGGTATTGGCTGAGAGTAGGACCAATTCATCGTTAATTAATATATAATTTGGACGGTAGTGCCAGTTAATTAACGATCGCAAGTTCGCAATTTTTCTCAATCATTTATATAATAAATACGTAATCATATAAAAACTTGAGCCACGTTCGATATATCAATATTCTAATATGGTTCCGACGCTTTTGGGCTAAAACTCGTGATATTTAAACTGAGACTCTTTCAAGCTGCACTCGCCCTAAAGGTCCGGTAATACGGGCAGCATTTTTCTTCAACTTGTCTCGCAACATGGTTGCATTGCAAGTTGGAACACATTTACACGTTTGTGAACAACTTGTTTCGCAACAAAAATACAATGTTGCAAGTTGAGGCAACATGTTGCGCAAAGTAGACTCGAGTTCTACTTTCTGCAACAAATTCCAGTTTTGTTGCTCGTATTACCACTGAAGCTACAACTTCAACCTGTCTCGCAACAAATTTGAATTTAACCCTTGTGATTGGCCGTCGTGAAGCGCGGCAAATAAGATAAAAACATGGTGGACAGTGAAGTCTGAGTGCTAAGTAGACCATTAACTCTCGGAAAGTCATCAATTTGCCCCTTAAAACGACCTTGAGGGCTATCATAGAAGGTTTCACGGTCGCGGACGTCATCTTGGTAGTGGGGCAAACGCGGCAAAATTTACAGTGAATGTATGGGAAAAATCGTGATTTTGATGCTCGATAACTCGAGGAAGGTTGATATTCTGAAATTTCTGTGAATTGCAAACTAAAGATATTAGGTAAAAGAGTTAACCGATGAAATCTGAGGAGCATCGGTTTGCTGAGAAGCGAGAAATCGTCTTTTTAGTTTTTCAGACAAATGCTTCTAAATTTTCCCGCGAACGGCGGCTCCATTTTACAGACAAATATATGAGAATGTAGAATGTAAATATGCGGCTTTCTTTGTAAGAGTACAATTCTCAAATTTGATCGGTTACCTCTTTTAGCTAGCATTTTTAATTTGTAATTCATAGAAACTGTAGAATGTCAAACTTCCTCGAGTTATCGAGCATCAAAATCACGATTTTTCCCATACATTCACTGTAAAGTTTGCAGCGTTTGCCCCACTATCAAGATGACGTCCGCGACCGTGAAACCTTCTATAGTCCTTGGAACGCCTTGTTTGACCCTTCAAAACAATGCAAGCAGAAAACTTGGAAGAACTGTCAGAAAATCACAATTTTGCTGAAACGACACCGAGCGTCATATTGAGAGAACTTCGTTGGCACGGAACATTAAAAAGAAAAAGAGGGCCAGAAGTCGAAGCGGAACTTCGTCGGAAAGCTAAATTATATGAAAGAAGGCGCCATCTTTATTTCGACACGATTGACTAATTATACTTGTAGAATTTTGCAGACTTGCAAAACTGTATTTTGCTGCAATACAAGTTGGTCATCAAAACGGTAATACGTGCAACAGTGGGTTTCAACTTGCACCGCAACAATGTTGCGAGACAAGTTGAAGAAAATTGTTGCCCGTATTACCTGACTTTAAGGACGTTCGCGCCCATTGCTACTGCGCATCTCCAATGCGCACGCTATTCATTGGTCAATCACGTGCCACGTCATTTTCAAGCGCGCGCACCGAGTCGAAAACTCAACAAAATATAGAGCTGATGACCTTTGCGTTAACTTTGTGTGCGAATATTTTTGTTGGATGCTCGGTGACCCCCACTTTTTTTTCGGCAGATCACTTCCTTTCCTGATTCTCTCCATGATACTAAAAAACAAAAAAAATCTGTACGTGGGAAGTTTTAATTATTTCTCATATACTGTTTAAATAGGGTCGAATTGGTACATGGATACAGGTGTGCGTAACTTAGAAGTTGTATTTTTTAAGGCTAATTCTAGCTGATTTAATGGCATTTGTAGCAAAGATCTATCAAATAGGCCTATATATGCTGTGTTAAACACACATAACTTAGATATGATTCTTCAACTTAAATATATGCCGATAGTAATGAATCCGGCCAGAATCGCCTCAGTGGCTGGAAATCCTAGAAATGCTATGATCTGTGATGCGCCTTATCTTCAAAACGAGTTCGGTGACCCCCGATTTTTTTTACGTTTTTCATCCAATCTTATCATTTTCTACCTGCCGTCAAAGTTTTAAAAAAATCTGTACGTGGGAAGTTTTTGGGCGCGAACGTCCTTAAGGCGTGCAATTTAAGCGAATTTTTAAAGATAAGTCATAATGTTAATCTCAAATTGTGCTTGCATTTATACGATTACCTATACTGATAGAAATGAATACGCCATAATGAAAATTCTATTTAAGTCCATTTTAACCCGAAGTGAAAAGCAAACCTTTAGGCAAAAGCTGGCCACAAAATAATAACATGCTTTATCGCACGGTAATATCTTAACGACATGTTTTAATTGAGTTAAAATGCCCATCTACTTGAGGGAAAAAGATAGACACGGATAATTAAGATTTTCAGTGAGATATGTGAGCTAAAAAGGGCTTGTAAGAGTTTTGAGCCACTGAAAAACTTCCCTGTTTGGGCAAAACACCGCTTCAGGTTTAACAACCGAAAGAACACGGGAAATTGATCGCGATCTGACTTCAGATTCAATAGACACAAAAACTATGATTGATTCTTTTTCTAATTAATACTTCTGAGCTGTTTTAGATTTATAATGTTCAAAGCCTTTGACAGATCAACGAATTATAATCATGATCATGATAATTTTCCCTTAGACAGCTCTATTTCAATTTCCCTAATTTCCCGCTTTATCAAAAGACTATAGTTTTAAAATCTTCCAGCAGTCCTGTCACATTGGTCAAGCAAAGGCGTGTCCAAATACGCGTTGAGATCCAGAAGAGATCTATACCATTCCTCTTAATTTTCGCCTCAGTTCCTTGTTTTTGTTTTCGTTGTAAATTGCTGTTCACTACTTTTGCTTAAAATTTGCGCTCTTTGAAGTTTAGTTAGTTCAATCATAGTCTGAAGATGGTATAAAATAACACCGATAGAATTGTAAAACCATAACTTCGGTCTGTATTATGTACACACAGCACAATAAGTGGCACATGAACCTTTGCCCTACAAGAGTTTAGAGTATGCGTTGTACTGGGTGTACCTGGCGTTCGACTAGGCCACTGCAAACTATTCACTCTTTGCCTGCTCTTAATATGCGAAACTGTAGTTGCCGGCCGGTTAACGAGAACTACTACACTAAAATATGATCTTGTCGAAAACCGCGTGCTTTCAAAAAGGTGTTTCCGAAATGGCAAGGTTCCTTTTGCATGCCCAGTTACAAAAACAGTAAATGAAATGAAACCACATTACTTTCACAATACCTACCGCGGTTATAGCCTGTTTAACGAGGAAGAAACACTGAGATGCAGACTGGAAGAAGAATTAGAATTGAAGGACGTCCAATCGGCAATTTTTCTGCAAGTACTGAAGCGTTTTAGAAAGTCCCCTTTTATAGGCTGCTGAAATCAACTTAGACAAACAAGCTCCCCTCTGATCTGGCGAGAAACCACCTGCTGAGGCAGAAAATCAAGCCTTTCCTAGTTATTTAAACATCAATCAAGTATTCAACCGTGTAAATAATGCATTATAGTGTATGCCCATGAAGATCCACAATTATTAACGTCTTCCGCTGTAGGGAAGACTTCCTTCTTCCTTGCCAGAACGTGTTTGACGGCCATACGAAGATCTTTTCAATGAATATTTTCTTCTCTTTCTCGCTTTTCTCTAAGGCATCGCCTTTAATCTTTTTCAATGGTCAGCTGTTTTCGTGTTTATGAAAAACGAACCATATGGAATTCATTCAACCACTTGAAACGATCCGATCACTCAGGTGCTCATTCAGCGTCATGTTTGGCAAGGAAAACAATGTAATATCGCACGCATAAAAATCGAACACACTTTTCTTTGGTAAAATGATGTCTAATCAACATGCAATTCACATCATGGCGGCAGCCATCAGAAGATTCGAAAAAGAAACATAGAAAACACCGAAAATGCCCCCTGTGCTAGCATGTTCTAAAGTAAATGAGTCCTATACTATACTATTGGGGGCTGGAAGGGCGAACGTATACTATACTAAAATGATATTTAATTAATACACAGTCGCTTCATTGAAGGCGGCCATAAGTCTTCAACCATGTGAAGTTTTAAATAAAGAAACATAGAAACCGCTGAAAATTCTCACAGGCTACTACAGATTATACTTGAGAAAATGATTCTCTACTATCGCGAGCGGGATGGGCGAACATTACTGTAGTAAAGTGGTCTTTGATCAATATGCAGATTGCTTCATTGAAAGCAGCACGCAAACATTCGATTAGACAAACATAGAAGACACTAAAAATACAATCTTCATGGGATGTGTTTGAGTAAATGAGTACCGTGTGAGGGGGAACACAATACTCAGTGTAAAGAGACAACTAATTATGCAGCTTGCTGCAAGAAGGCTGCGATATTTACAATTAGTATATACCACACAAGTGAATAGTACTTTTCACACGCGCTGATTGGCTAGCTTGGAGGTGATTAGCCAAGTACTATTTACCTCCCACTAGGTGAATAATTGTTAACTATCTGATAAAAAGAAATAAATAAATTGCAATATTTAAAAAGGAAGCCACATTAGTTTTAGCTGGTTTTCATGCTGGACCTCTATCCTGATCGAAATGAAATTTGGAGATGTTGGTTTTTGTGAAGGGAAAAAAAAACCGAGAACCCGGAGAAAAACCTTCGTAGCAAAGCGAGAACCAAAAACAAACTCAACCCACAGGTGGTACCCAGCGGCGGAATCGATGCCGGGCCACATTGTTAAGAGGCGCGAGCGCTCTCATCCTTTTTCCGTAGCGTTAAAAAAAACATCCGATGATTCGACATCACTTATGCCCACAAAGACATGAAAGCCGAGTTCTCTAACTAAATGTGTCTGAAAAAGAGATATCCTAAAGGCTAAACCATAATTATCGTAAGAAATGTAATTGGTGGCGCTTAAAATGTCAGAAAAACAACAGTCGGTGATCATAAGGTGATTCCTCAGTATTGCATTGCGCGTTCTTACTGCGTACGATTTTTGCGTCATTAGCGCGCCCAAAATAGCGCGTGCACGTACACAACAATTTCTCTCAAGCTAAGCTCGATAGCGAAATAAATGTTCGTTTTCTTCTAAACGAGCATCGTGACCTAGATTTTTTATTGCATAATGCTAGTGTGCATATTGTCCTCCTTAATTTAAAAGAAAACTAAAAAATTTTATCGAAAGGGAAAAAAGATATAGGTGAAAGAGTGCACGAAATCGTTACTCTGTGATGCAAATTATGACCGCAAAAATAACGACTCTACGAACGCTTTACGTCCACGTCGTTTCAAATAGTTCGATGTTTCCACAAATTTTATCTGATGTTGTCATATATGCTCGACGTTTTCCACCTGTCAAGTTTTTTCCCGAGTGTTACTTTTGTAATCTTTGTTTTGAGCTACCGCAGAATGTAACGTGGACCGATAAATAACGCGCGTTATAAGCACGAGTACAGACATAAATGAGGTAAGATTGGCCCATCACCTCTCTTAAAAGAGAATGGTGACCTATCATTTTTATTATATTTTTCGAAACAGAGCTTGGTAGAGAACATTTAGGGAAAGTTTCAAAAAAAATTCATCGGTAACTTTTATTTCTGAGGAATTACCTTAATGAGCATTTTATTCTAAATTAAGACCTTGTAGGCTCAGAGATAAAACTGGGCGAAGATTTCATTCATGTGTCGTTCAGCTGGTATGTTCCAGTACATGAAAACATGGCAACCTCGTAGCTGCTATAAAGTTGACCATGTTGCCCTCCGGCTTCTGCAAATTATCATAGACCGTTTTCGTGGTTCTTACATGACGGAGTAATTGGCCTTTTGTCTTGCTGATTACAATACTGTGATTTCGACGCCTTAAAACTATAACTATTTTAGATAAACTATCTAAATTTAGCTGCGTCGGTTTAGACCTATACATGAATGGTCAGATGTAAAATATTCATGTTTTTGTAAAGGTTTTTTTAAGGGACGCTTTCGCGTCGATAATGACAATTAATGGGTCACTTGACCTCTTGATGTTAATGGCGATCTGTTCCACATTTCAAGCAGGTTAATGTTGAAAGATTTTATTTAAAATGGATATTTCTGGTTTAAACCACTTGTTAGGCTTAGCGTGTGCTTCTGAGAGCAACAATCAATGGTAAAATCATCATTCGTCAATCAATCTGTCAAAAAGGTACAAAATTTATGAAAATGCAATGTTTGAATCGATCAACTTGTGTCAAGCTGTAGACGGTGATTCAAAATCATTTTTCTCAAGTGAAATGCTCATTATGTTATTCCTTTTTCTTGCTTTTATATTCACGACTCCTCATCTGTTAGTAGACATTTTCTTCTAAATTAGAAAAAACTAAACTATACGACACTGTACTTGACTGATTACGATTGACTGAAGGCAGAACAATCCCAAATTGTATCCCGTAGGGTTTAACTGTCGTCAGATATTCTTTGTTGGAAGTCCTTGATAAAACCAGCTGTGAACGTGCCAGAAAAAAACGCACTATATTAAAACATTCACTTTGCTCTGAGGCTTTGGGGAATAAAACAAAAGAAATAGATTATATTCATGCCGCATCCTCAAGGCAATTTCTTTTTTTGTTACGTTCCTTCAAGCCTCGAAGCCAAGTTAGAATTTTAATATATCGAAATTAGACTATCACTACTTTTAAAAATTTTAAACCTGAAAGCACTTGCTATTTTGAGAAAGTTAAAATCGTCACTCGCAACTAGTGGTACTTAAAGTTGTACGATTTTGTATACAAAGAGAAATAAACCTCTTCTTCGTATCACGTACTCGTCCACTTGAAGTTCGATTATGTGCTGCACTTGTATGCACTGTCAATGAGCAGATTCTATTACACTTTACTCGCTCTCTCAGCGTTTCCCTGATAGCTCTTAGAACTGATCAATAGTGGGCGGTCTATGATCTTCCAAAATGTCAACCACAGACAAACCGAGGAAGTTGAAAATGTCAGATCAAAGGAATCGCGCGCGCACTACGTGAGTGAAAGAGTAACAAGATGAAACTTCTCAGTGGTACGACTCATTTATATTAGTGTTACGTTTTGTTTTATTTTCTTGAATTTTCATATAGAGAGGTACTATTCAATAACTAGTTTAAAGCAGATTGCGAACGATCGTTTCCGTATGGTGAAACAAAACAATGTTGACATTGCTTGAAAAATAAGCCAAGCAGTACAGAGGAGGATTTTAAGGGCTTTTCCTGCCAAACCTGGCCATTGTATTTGCTGTTTTCCTTTGTCCTTTGTTTCAATACTTGTTTGTTTAGAAAGAAACACGTATAATGCATCTTCAATACAGGAGACGCGGTGGTAATGGTTAGCGCGACCTAGTGGCCCCGGCAGTCATTGAGTTGTGCTCATGAGTAAGACAGTTTACTCTCACAATACCTCTCTCCACCCGGGTGTATAAGTCAGTTGAGTGCTGGTGATCTATTAGGAAAAATGATGGGTAACCTTACGTTGGACGCACTTCCCATCCGGAGGGAATAGGAAAACTCCCAGGTGCTTTATGCTACAGAAATACGGGAAGGCTGAGTAAGTTTCTTGCTTTAGGCTCGCGAAGTTGGCAAACACCTATGTAACAAACTTGACGACTTAACAAAACAATACTATTAAATATTATGCTTTACAATTCCATACATGTGCTCAAATTACCATACAAAAGAAAAGTTGTCCTTACAATGAAGAAAGGGAAACAAAACTAAAATTACGACGCAGCTTGAACGCTAAACCAAAGTTAAAAATTCAAGATGCAACTGTCTTTTAGCACATTCGTGTCTATGATTTCTCCCCGTAGGACTGGTTAAACGATACATGTACGCAAATTCCCAATCCTTTTTTTAGCTAGGAAAGCCGAATTATCAAGCTCGTGATACTTAAGCAGGCATCCTAATCCAACAATGCCCGCTCACGGAGTGAGCAAAGATTTCTCCCGTCCCGCCATTTTGAAAAGTGTTGAAGCCCCTGAGGACGGGGTTGAGCTTCGCTTCGCCATTCAATGTTAAAAAAAGCAAGTGATTCCATGCTTTAGCGCAGCGTGCATCTTCGAGTTATGATGAACGCGAGAAGTTTAGAGATTTATCAAGATGCTAGAGTGGTTCTCGGCTTTGCCTAGCTTGATCAAGCAGCTATTACACCGCTTTTCTTTGTCTTTCCTGTCACGCGATTTCTTCGTGCTCTTCAAACTTCCCCTATGCATCATAACACGGTGACACACATTAAAGTTAAAGTATGAATTAATATAGTTAATTGCAATATACAACTCGAATTCCAAATTGCACTTATCAATCTAAAAAACAATATTCGAGTAAAGTTCGAAAGAATATGATTCAGCAAATGAAATTTCTATTAAGATCAAATTTCTTAAGGACAATGTGAAAAAAAAGAGCATGCATGCTGGCTTCATTTTGTCAGCCAACTATACGGAATCTTTTCAATGAAATAACTTATAAAACTGCATTAAGCCTTGGCCAAACGGATCTGCAAGTAGTCGCAAGTGGACGCAAGTTCAACTTGCGTAGAGACTTCCGTTGGGTGGCCAAACGGACTCGCAAGTTTCCTCACAAGTACACGCAAGTCGCAAAAAAAACCATTTAAAGGCAGACTATACTCTATTTCATTGGCTAATAATAGGTTAATTGACCTCACTCAACTTGCGTTGACTTCGGTTGGGTGGCCAAACGGTGAAAAACTTGCTTTGACTTGCGTGCAAATTTGATCTCGACCAAAGTGAGCGCAAGTCATCGCAAGTCAACGCAAGTGCACGCAAGCCCCGGCCAAACGGAGTCGCAAGTAGACCCAAGTTTTCAACTTGCGTCTACTTGCGACACAGTTTGACCAGGGCTTTAAACGAACAAGGTCAGCTGGCGTACATGCGTATTAGATATCATTTCGTAGCTAATCTGCATATCGGAGGGACTTGATCCATACTGTTTTTAAGTATGATAAAAATAATATCATAGGATAAGTAAAAGCACGATTAAAAACGAGTTTTTCAGTAAACGATTGAAAATAAAGCAAAACACCGCGAAGATTGAAACGGATTTCGAGATGTAGTCGACGAATATCTTTGATTATAGGTTGAGGTGAACTCTATCTTTTCAAAGTGAAAAAACTAGTATCCAGGTCAGCCGGAGTTCCAGAAGCTGAATTAATCAGCTTTATTGAAAGACTTGAAAAAGTTCTAAATTATCATTATTTTATTGTTATTTTAAAGTCAAGGGAAAGAAGAGCAGAAGGTATTCTCACTCTGCTTCCAGTGTTGCGATCGGTAATAGAAGATTTCAATGCTCGTTGTGCATAAGCATCACATGTCATTCACATGTTCGTATTACTTCATATTTGACAGAAGTGTGTGTGCTTTGGTGACGTTTAGGACAGAGGGCATTTTGTGATGCTCATCATAAACAGAACATTTTAAAGCCCTAACCACAAATTGTCACGAATCTGCAATTGCTGATCATGTTTTCTTAACCAACCATAGAATCAAGTGGGATCATTTTGAAAGAGCATAATGTCATTAATCTTCGTTCCTGGACATATCTGAAAGTTTTCCGGCGGCCTCTGCCCATGTACCTTCTAATTCAACAGCAAGTAAGCATGGCAAACGGCACTTACGAAATACGTATTCAAGACTGCTTTCCACGCTTGCTCAGAGATGGAACAAATCGAACGAAGAGTTAATCACGGTGCATATAGGCCTTCATAGCCAGGTGATTCCTCTTAGTTAATTAAAGATATATGGCTTCCTCCCGCGGATAGCTTAGCTGACTGTCGATCGAAAAATGAATTTATCTCATTACGAATCTGGCGATACTCTAAAGTAGTTTAGCTTGTTTCTTTTTGTCAAAACTATCTGGAAACTGGACATGAGACACAGCTTCCTTAACTCTCAAGGGAAAGAGGTTTGGATACCCGGACTTAATTAGTATAGATTTTGACGATTTTACTTCTCTGTTTACTGCTTAGTTTTTGCTTCTATTGAGAAGATATATCAAACACTCGATACAGTATTTCATCCGGTAGCCTCGCAGCTCCTACATGCAAGCTCTAAATTTCATTGGCGAGGATAGAGTCGCAGCGCTTCTGTTTTAGGGCTAGGGTCTATTGATTCTGTTGTTTGCTCTTTTGTTAAACCTCAAGGGTGGTCTCCAATCAGGTGAGACCTTGTAAGAGCTGCGAGGTGACCCGTTTCATCGGCTACCCAAACACCTCGAATTTCGTCAAAAATACTCCTCAACGCGTCGTATTTTCAACTCTCTTTTCAGTGTTTGGATATCGCAATGAAACACTGTCTCTCTTGTTTGATGCATCACTTGAAATTTTAAAACTTAGCCGTTGTGGTTCATATCCGATCCTCCTTGTACAAAGCAGAATTTGGTCATTTCACGTTGTTGTTTTGCAGGGGACGCAATGATATGTTCCCAGAATTATAACTCACGCGCACAGCCAGTTTTCTGCTCATGAAACCTTTTGTTTAGCGACGTTTCCGTTACTGCTCCCTACTCCCTACTCCCTACTATAATTTTAACGCCCTTCACCACTGGGGATGTTCAAACTAATGACATTCGCGTCACAGGCGGGAGTGTTGATGGCAGACCCTAGCTCGCGAGATAATACAAGGCCGGGAGTGATCTAAAAGAACTAGAGAAGGATTACCTTAAGACCTCTAGGAGTGAGGCTTATATGGGGGCTTACCTGTCTCACCCTCGGATTCAACCTCTTTCAGTAATGGAATTCTTGCGGGCAATGAAGGATTTCAACCAAACGTACGTGTGCGCGGATTTTGTGATTAATGAATATTCTATTTTGTTTGAATTTCATGAAATACTAGCGCAGCTGTATTGTACATTTACTTATCTGTGAGCGAATCACACCCTAGATTCACACAGCCGAGCTTAATAAAATTCTAGAGAAGACTTCGTTGAAAACTGAATCAGTTGAAAACTTTTTTTTGCCGTTATGGTTAACCTCCCTGTCCCGGCAGTTCAATAGGTAAATAAGGCTACCAGTTGGTCAAATAAGTCACTGTCCTATGGATAGTCCTTAAAAACACAGACACTAAATTGCGCTATACACTGGATAGAAAGCGTTATACATTATGTCAACAGCTTTCAAGCAATCCTCGATACGTCAAATTGATCTTCAAGCAAAATTTCACATTACTAACGTTAAACATTTACTGTTATAACCCTTGCGGCGGATACTGACAATTGAGATCATTATTTTTTTGCTAAAATGTTGCAAACAACCTCTACAGTAGTTGAAGTTTGCCTATATGCAAAATTGCCACGTGGAGATCAAGAGAAACTTGAATTTCTATCATGCTTTCAAATGGTTGGAGTATTATTTTTTTACTGACTGATTTCTTATATTTTTTTACTATTATTTTTTTCTGTGTCCATTATGTCAACGTTTGGGCCCGGCAAATATCTTATCATTGCTCCAGTTAAGTTCAATATATAGTCATATATTACAAGGCATTTGCCTGTTTAAAAAGGGTGACATAAACAAAATAGTCATACAAACAAATGCAATATCGTTTCAAAAGCGTAATCTCGTCGAACACTCTTTTCCTCTTGCCACGAAGCAGAAAGGGAGACTTTTTAAATGAATTTTCATAGGAAGAAGTCCGCAAAAGGCAAAAATGTCTGATCTGGTCTTTGCTTTTGCCGTGAAGGATTGAGGGATTTCTCCATAGTCTACCACTTACCTGGCTAATACAGTAAAGTCTCAGATGGATTCAGGTGAGAATGTGCTAGCTTTGATCACCTTTCTTTAGCGGCAATAATGAACTGATGTAATCAATGCAGTTTAGTAGAAGTCAAACAGTTGGGTTCAAGCAGCTGGAATAAACCACCAATCAAATCATTGTCTAGCAATTTCTGAAACTCAACTGATGAGATATTTCCAAGATACGATGGACGTATTCAAAAATGCTTGTCTAACGGCCGGATATAGCTTAACAAATAAACGATCCCCTATGAATAAATGAGCTGTCATTAGAAACGGAGTGAATATCACAAACGAACGAATCTCGGCGAAAAGGTGACTTATGCAGCCGGGCCTTTATCTCTTTCAATTTTTGTCCGGTCTTTTTATTCCGGAGTTCCTTACTAATTACATGTGTGGCCACGTTGATTGTTACTGAAAACTTAGAGACTGAAAATTACTTACAGACCACACAGGACCACATGGGGTTAACAACGCGATTATGGTCCAATTTAAATGAATAAGTGGTGTGGGCGGTTTATATACATACAAAGTGAACTGTTGACATGGTTGAATTATAATATTTTGTCAACCATGTCGTACATAAACTCAAACACTGCAAATAATTTTAAATTTGAAAAAAACTGAAAGCCGCTTTTTGTCAACCTAAGAGCGAAAAAAGTTGTGAAACAATTGGCCCTTTAGAATAAAAAGTCCTCGTTACTTTCCACAGATTTTGGCGTATTTTCCAATAGCTGCCTTAGGGGAATCGCTTGCTGTCTGAGAGTCGCTACTGTCGGGCGATGACTACATTCCAGGGGGGAACGCTACTCTCGAGAGCCCGTTACTGCCTTGGGTGGCTACTGTCGAGGGATTGCTACTGTTTGGAGATCGTTACTGAAGGGGAATCGCTACTGTGGGGAGATCGTTACAGAGACTTTTAGATCCACGTTTACGGCAACAGACGTAAGTCAATCATCTCAAGTTTTATCAGTGGCGTATCTAGGGAAGGGTCGCGGGGGCCACCCCCCCTCCCTACCCCCACTTATTTTGAAAAAAAAAAGAAGAAAAAAAATCACAGAAAGAAGAAAAGCCGGCAGGGTAAGCAAAACAAAACTGTTCCCCTCCCCTTCCCACCCCGCCCCCTCAGCTCAAGGTCTAGATCCTTTCGGCGCTGTTTATTGCCTTGAATTTAATGGATAAAACGCTGAAATAGAAAAAAAAATAACCTTTTTTCTACAAATTGGTCATAATATTTACGCAACTAAGGCTCTCGCTGTTGTTTGTAAATATACACGGCTGATCTTTAGTGGAAATCCAATATGGCAGCTGGTAAGACGACCTACAGGTATTTCCTTAGGAAGTTGCACACGTGAGAAAACCGTACTATTTTTTTCTATTTTGTTTTTGGAGTAGTTTTGGCAATTTTCAATGCATTGACAGGATATGATTTCTATTCGTTTCAGTTTACTCCAATTTAAATCGACCAAATCACGAACGGCCGCGAACGGCAAACGTCTAACCTTAAACCGCAGTTCGACTTCTGCAGTTAAACGCGGATCCTGAAGGTGTCCAATATCGAACAGTTTAAACCGGTACAGTCTCTAGGTCCACCTAACTATAACCTTTTTTCCTAAGTATTCATGCTTTCTCGCCAAAAACTTTAAGTCAGGATATTGAGTTTTATTAAAAACTGGATCATGCAATTCGAGAGTTTTCATTGGCTAAGCCATCATGGCATATGAGCCATGATACCATGATCTACAAAAATGGCTAGCGTATGCGTGATTTTTTGGGCCTTTTTGTTTTCAGTTGTAGTCTAGTTTTCTGTATTTTGGGGGCGTTTTTAATAAAATTATTCCACTCGCGCTTGTTGTATATGAGATGATTATAGCCACCTCGGCGCTACGCGCCTCGTTGGCTATCTATCATCTCATATCCAACGCGCGCTCATGGAATAATTGTTAATTATTACCCAGCTAGATTATTTTCTTTCAAAAAAGTCGCTAATATAGTGGACCTTCAAAAGGATTCAAGTTACTGAAAAGAACAGATCTAGTACATTCAATCGACGTGTAGTCTACATGTCTGTTTTTAAACAATGTTGTTTTACAAAAGAATAATCAATCTTGATTTCGGCAATCAGAATATAATGTTATCTCTTCTCAACAAAAAAGACTTGCGCTAATTAAGCCCGAAAACTACTCAGTGAAAAATTAGAAACTGGGCTGGATTGTTTGCCATCCACGGTGATTAAAATGGCAGCGGGTATTCTGGCACCATCCTTGGCACTGATTCTTGCTTAGATCAGTCGATTTCTTCTGGTATTGCTCCAGTTGAATGTAAGCAAGCGAGAGCGACGGCGCCAGTTTTCAAAACAGGTCAAGACAAGCCGGCTAATCTCGATTATTCCCGCTGTCACTAAGGTGTTGGAAAGAATAATTTGCCATTAATTTTACAAGTATCTCAATGATAACTACACTTCAGCCGGCCGTCAAGCTTTAGACCACTAAGACTTTATGGTACACTGGCTTGAAACTTCTAATAGTTGGTCTGTCAATATAGGTAACGGTCTTATAAATGGTGTAATATGCATAGATTTAATGAAGGTTTTCGACGCCATTGACCAGAGGTCTCTCTTACGGAAGCTGGCTATCTATTATTGGGCCCTGAAGTGGTTTGACTCTTATCCAAGTTATTGTCTACAAGTGTCTAGTGAATGGTGAGCTGTCTGGTGCGCGTGCTGTTACCTGTGGTGTCACAGGGAAGCCTTGTTTACCCCCTCCTCTTCCTAATTTCAAGCTGGAAGCTTTACCACGAATGTACGCCGACAATACAATCATATATTGCCGCCAGCAGCGTACCTGAGCTTGAATCAGCAATAAACAGTATACCAGCTAACCTTTGTTAATGGTTAGTTGAAACCCAAAACTATATATATCTAACAGGATTTATGAAAACGGTGCTAAACGTTCCAACCTCTATCACCCCTATTTCACCGTGACTTCACTCGACTTTCAGGCCGCCTCCAAGTCATGTAAACGGGCAGAAAGTAGAGAAAGGAGGGCAATGCAAGGGAGATAAACAGGTAAAGAAAGAAAAAAAGGACTGACCAAAGGTGACGATATAAAAATAAAAGGATGGTCAGTCCTTTTTTTCTTTCTTTACCCGTTTATCTCCCTTGCATTGCCCTCCTTTCTCTATTTTCTGCCCGTTTACATGGCTTGGAAGCGGCCTGAAAGTTGGGTGAAATCACGGTGAAATAGGGGTGATAGGGGTTGGAATGTTTAGCACCGTTTTCATAAATCCAATAGAAGGCCACGAAATTGATAATGTTTCGCACCGAATCCTTAGGCCAGTAATGGCGATCAAAATTTGTTAAGGTCCAACATGATATGTTAATGAAATTGCCTATCTCCTTAACAGTGGAGGCCGTTGATACGTGAAGATGCTATGCAACTATCATCGAAC
The DNA here is from genome assembly GCA_019787425.1 of Platygyra sinensis. NCBI lineage: Eukaryota > Metazoa > Cnidaria > Anthozoa > Scleractinia > Merulinidae > Platygyra > Platygyra sinensis. The sequence goes on along the minus strand of JAHPZR010000123.1, from coordinate 50,445 downwards.
CATGTTTCGATTTACTGTAATATTGCTACCCTGTGTTGGACGGTCTCAACGAGGCAGCTGACAAAAGACTGAAAATCGCGCCATTATTGATGAGGATTATCACCGAGTCTGACACCGTGACCGCCGATCCGCAGTGGAAAACAAAAAAAAATTGAAATTTTAAAATATTTAAAACAATAAATGATCAGGCTCCTGAGTACTTGAAAGGCCAGTTTAAAGGGCGGGCTCCGTCACGGTATTTTGAATTATTTTGACCATCGACAAAATTACCTTTAAATTGGAGGAAACCTGAAAATAATACTTAACAAAGATAGAAAAACACCAAAGAGATAGTAATAAACCATAAGGGAACAAGGATGGTTAAGGATGGAGAAGATTGACACGGATTACAAACAACAAAATTGAAAAATCTAGGCTATAACCGTTTAACCGTGACGTAGCCCAAGCCCGTACCATTTTTTCTTTTGTGAGGCGCAGTTGTGGAACCGGCCTTCCGTATAACGTCAGAGCCATTAGTTCTTTTATTAACTTCGTATTTCCACACAGTGTGGGAGGCGCGGTGGCCTCATGGTTAGTGCACTCGACTCCAGAGCGAGCGGTCCGGGTTCGAGCCGGCGAATTTAATGCTGGGGGTAACCCTGCGATGGACTAGCATCCCATCCAGGGAAGAGTAGAAATACTCCTAGTCGCTTCATGCTAGAGAAACCAGGATAAGCTCCGGCCTGATGGGCCACTTGGCTCAAATGCAGACTTTGCCTACCCACCATTTCCACACGGTAAACATAAATCAGTCACTTGCATTTTTCGATCATCTCAATTTCTTAAGAAACAAAAATAAGAAACAAACAGCATTGATAAACATATTGAGCTTGAACATTTTTTTTGATTAATTAAGACTTGACGTTTCGTATGTTACTCAACGTACATTTTCAAGTAAACTAGTGGTATATAATAGTGGTGAGGGGTCTAGAACCTAGATTAAACAAATAATTAACAGTAAATATAAAAACCAGAATAAATTGATAAAGGATCAGCATCAGCTTCTGACTTCCGACGTTGACATTGAAAGCTGGCTCAAGTTCTTGAATAAATAAGATCTATTTGATTTTGCAATGGTACATTAGTCTGTTTTGCCCTTCGCCAAAAAATCAAAGTGATCCCACTTGATGTTATGTCCAGTGGTTTTGACGTGGTCAGCAATAGCTGAAGCATTGTCACTGAAAATGTATGTAGAGTAACATATACGAATCGTTAAGTGTTAATCAAAAAATGCGAAAGTTCGATACATTTATGTAATTTTATCGTTTCTTTTGAGGAGGAGGCGGGGGGGGGGGGGGGAGGTGTGCATTACTTTCAGAACCTTATCGTGTGCGATAAAAGTGCAGCCCAAAGTCGGCCTAAAATCAAAATCGGTTAAAAAAAAGCTTCACACCAACAAGGGGAAAAGTCTCTTTTAAATTTAAAGTTTTAATTAAAGTTTTCGAGATAAGTCAAATTAACACGGCTGTGCTCTGCTTCTTGGTGATACTCCTGGCCTCACACAAGTGCAGTTGGAAGCCTTAAGGTGAATGACGTATTCCCTCTCCCCCTCACCCCCCCCCCCCCCCCCCCAATCCCCCGATCAATGTTGAAAATGTCGCGTCTTTCTTTGTTAATAAGCAAAAAAAAACTGATTCCATAGTTGTAAGTGGGGTAAAGCGGACAACCTGCTTGGTATCCTAGCATTTTCCTCTGGAACAGGAGCTGGGCTCCTGGCCTGGGATTGTAGACTTTATTTTGGTAGCCTCGTCCAGGCTCTCGGTAGTTGAGGATTAGCGAATAAAAGCGAGTGGGACAAACAACAAGGAGGATGTTATGCTGTGTTATTGCTGTTATTTTAATAAAGCACCTTCATTTCATTACAAAACCTTTTAGTTCATGACTGCGGGTTCTTCAGAGTCACTATCTGACAGGACGTCTTCGTTTAAAATCGAGTTCAAAATGTCCTTTGATTGATCTTCAGTGATTCTCCTTTGTCTCACAAAAACATCCGTGGACTTCTCTTGGAATGTTTTATTGACGGAAGGCAAAACGTAGTTTGGCGTTCACACATGTTAAGTGCGAGTTTGCAGAATTGTGAAAATCGCAGTAAATAAAGCAAGATGCTTATCGAAAAATTCACGTCAATTTAGTATAACGTAAATTTTCTTCGCGTTGTGAACGTGCGTGTGTTTCGGCCGTGACAAATGCGTGACTTGTCTTGTGACTTATCTGTGACGGAGCTCGTGACCAATTATCCACTTGGATCTCTAAAGCCCATTGTTCAATGCTTTAAAGTCAATCCTCGTGTCAAGCATGCGGTTACTTTGTTTGTCTATGGCACCTGGTAAAAGAGCCCAATTTCACAATCTCTCGGATATTTCTCGAAGAATAAGCGCAACCAAATTTCCACTGAAAACACAAAAATATCTTTATTCGCTTTTTCGCAGTATGGGTGCTTCTAGGAGTTCATTTCAACGTAAAGGTGAGTTTAAAAGACAATGTTTGTAAACAATCAGTTTTATAAGCTCTCTGGCTTTGTTTTCGGGTGAGCTTTACAGCTTTACCGAGCACTTGACGCGTGAACAAACCGATATCAAAGCAAATTTTAGAGCAAGGACTTAAACTGTTCATATTTCATACTAAAACCTACGCAAGGACTCCAAGCAGCGAATTTTTCTTTTTCAGCCAGAAAAAATGTTCTATTTAACTGTCATATGTCACGTTCACAGTAACAGATAAAATAAATGTTGAAGTGGCCTTACATCGTGACGTCGTGTTTGTCACGCAATAGTTTCTTTCAGTTTTTGGGACGAGATGAAGTGATTTTGCAAAGGATGCATGGAATAGGTCATTTCCGATTTACCCGGCTTGTGCCTCTGTTTCAAAACGAGTCTTCGTTCAAAACCTTTCACATGAAAATGGGT